>WSZQ02068939.1:50277-71678 GCA_019419845.2 Weissflogia rhopalogaster
TGATTAGAATTGTCACGATCGAGGATTTTCAATAGAGGTTGACTCACTTGGCTTAGCTTGCGTGACAACTGGGCAGAAAGGCAAGGTAGAAAAATAGAAATATTTCAAAGTGCAAAGTATAAATATTTATTTAAAGACGCACCAAAAGTGCCTGGACATCTCGGCTAGGGCGTTTCACATTAGACTGAAGGAGACTGGCGGTGGCTTGGTGCGAACTAACTTTTTCAGTCGGCTGAACGCCTTTTTATAGGGCCTTTTTGTTTAGAATTGCACAACTCTAATAAACTATCTATGCTTAGCCAGAGCCCAATCTTCCGTCCTTGTCATATTGCAATATTGTAGTCCCTTGCCATATAAAAGTAACGCATAAAAATGCATTGAGACGATTACTGAGAGATATTTAACTCTCACTAATTCAGATATAAGAATCGATATGTGTAAATATTGTAACCAATGCTTATTTTTCTTGTTTTATTTGCATATTTACTAAATAATTAACAGCTATTCTAAACTTAAACGTAATTCTACTGTCTTAAAAAATAATAAAGTATTTACAAAATATCCTAAAATAAATCTCCCCCATCATTAATAAATTCTTTTTTCACGAAAAATGCTCTTTGTTAATGTAGAGAAAAAACCCTAGAAGTGCTATAACTAAAAGTATAATAAGTCAGGCTTATAATTAGAAGTTGTATAGGGTAATTTGCTAGCTGTCAGTGGTTCTCAACTTTTTTTCAGGGCGAGGGTGTCTTAATTTTTTTATTAGGGCGTCCCAAGATGGCTAGCGCTGAGGGTAACACGGTTGGAATTTTTGCTTCACACATTCACTTGTTTCGCTGGTGTCGGTTTACACTAGGATAAAACTCGCTTTTCCGTGTTCTCTTTGGTAGCAGCATCCCCGCCTTCTTCCTGTGCTTTTGTACGTTGCGCAAGCTTTGTTCCAAAAGCGTTGGATGGCCTCGTTTTCAGACTTTTTATATACATTACCGACGAATGATGCGCGTCTACATTATACCCATTAGCCTAGACTCGGTGACAGTTCGTTGGGATGTTCTGTATCCCTTTTTATTTCTGCACGTTGTAGAATAAATATAATAAGGAGATATTAGACTTGATAATGAAAAAGAATGACAGAAGATGGTTTATATACAGAGGTATACGGAAAGAATCTATTCAAAACTTGACAATTCACATATATTCAGATCGATTTCGATTTTTTGATCGATTTAATTGACCTAGTTTATTTAAAGAACCCTTCCAGCATCATCTAATATCATCTTCTAAATTTCTCATCTCATTTTTCAGACATATTTCACTTGCAAGAATTGTAATATGTTTATAATTAAAAAATAAACTTAAAAATAGCAAATAAATATTGGTCTACCAAACTTTGAGTAAACAGCAAAGCCGACTTAACTATACCCAATTACTATGTACCTCAATGGTGGGGAGTTGAAAATCACAGGTAGACGGACTCCGGACTCCTTTTGTCATCACAACAAAAACCGAGCAGATTCATCAATGACCAACCGAGTGAAGCGAATGAATGAACACCTCTTCGAGTGGTGGGGGAAATCGTTTATCTTCAAGCACCCGATGCTTGGATCATTCAGAATCGACAAGCATCTCGCTGAAGAACCATTGACAGTGCAAACAAGTGCAGTGCATCGCAAACAAACTCGAACTTTCGACTAGAAAATTTTTGGAAAACTTTAGTGCAACATGAAGACCGAATGCAAGACACCTATGTCCGAAACACGCAAAGTAAGTAGAGAACACTTAAATTTTAAGTCATGCAAGCTGCAATTAAAAGTTTTGTATTACCTACTTTAACAACATTCGCTTTATAGTCGTCTATGGAGGAAACTAAACTTTGAATCGATATTTCGTGTTTCATAATTATATTTTTTTAATTTTTGATAAGTTGATTTCGATATCTGCATTTTTAAAAGTTATATCTAGAGAATGAAGTATAATATTATAATAAATTGTTTTTGCAGATTCGTAAACCTTTGATGGAGAAGAAACGCCGTGCAAGGATTAACGATAGCCTGGAGATGCTTAAGCAGATCTTGCTGGATTCGCAGGCACATGTTGGCGAGAGTGGAGCAAGTCGTAGGCGAAGAAATCAGCGTACTGCAAAATTAGAAAAGGCCGACATTCTTGAGATGACCGTGCATTACATACAGAGACTGCGCCAACGTTTAAATAATGGTAGACCCGAGAAGATCCAACAGGAGGTGGAGGATGATTTGAGACGGCATGCCGCCGTCCCCGACGGCTTGCAGGTGGGCGTGACGTTGATGCCAACACGTTTAGGCAACGGCGAGCTGGCATTCGTCCTGCCTGGCAATCACACAACGCCGCCGCCGCAACAGGACGATAACATGTGGCGACCTTGGTGATATTTTTACTCACCAAATTGAACAAACTTCTGCCTATTTTAATTACTCTCTACAAACAAGAATTTACATCAAACAATCGAATAGTGAGCGAACTCTGTGATATTAGAATATTATATTTAATAAATTGTGATTACATTTACCATTGACTAGTTTAATTGAATTATTCTAACAAATAATTGATCCAACAATTGCAAAATTTCAATGTAAAAATTTTAAAAACAAAGTTTTTTACAATTTTAATTTTCTGAGAGACACAATTTTTTTTAACTATTTTTTAGTTTAAAAATTTACTGCATACTTTTTGGATTCCCATGCGACATTCATTCAAAAGTGGATGGAAATGAAAGTCTGGACTGACGAAATAGAATTTCAAGTTAATGACTTGCGTAATTAATGAAAAAGTAGAAATTTAAAGATTTTCGTTTGTCAGAATTAGTTTATTTTATATTTTAGAGTATAAAATTTCCTCTTAATTTGCTTAGAGGTTTTATGGTAATACTGAACAGTCAAGCAATACTGTAGAAGTTTAAAAGGTTCTATAAGTCGACAAAGACAATATGGGAATGTCAAGACAGTCTGAGGTTACCCTCGTGGGTTCCAGGCCACAACAGATTCTCAGTTCAACAGTTTTTCTTCAGATTTCGGAATTGCGTCGTTTCGCCTTATTTTATCTCCCTGAAAACCTCTCCGCTTTCAGCTTTATTCTGAGTTCGAATACACAGATATATGTGTATGTGGAGAAAAACGCAATTGAAATATGTGTGGTGATTTAAACAATTCAATTAATGAAGAATTGTTTCGGGTGTAACTTATTTATTTCTTGGAATTTGTAATTCAAGCTTATATCGGGCATTTTTAAGAAAACATACTTTAGAGAAATCAAAAAACTGAAAAACCATTTTTGGAACCTTCTAACTTTAAGGGCATATTCTCCTTAAACGATATTACGTCTTTCCATAGTCCTGCAAATTGCGTCGCGTGTGCGAGCAAGTCGCAAGCACGTGGCACGAATCAACGAGTAAACAACGTGTGTCGATCCATATGCTACGTGTGTATGTGTTCGGCTAGTGGCCGAAAACTCACACGATCTTGTTGGTGGTTTTCGTGAACGAGTATGCGAACGCCAAGTTGTATCGTCAGTAATCGATTCTAATTTTAATCAAACCAAAGCGCACCGAACCGCACCGAACAGCTCATAACAGCTGTAAGTTCACTGCAAACAATGTAGTTACTGTTTTATTATGGCACGCATATCCTTTAATTATTCATGAATTGATTAATAATAAAATAATTTTAAGTCAATTATGCCTATTTGTAAAATTAAAAAAACAACACCCTGCAATTTAAGAAAGCAAACTCTAATTTTGTTAACTTGAGATTTACTGATTATATTCACCAAAATTTTCACAAACTACTACCTATTGCAACATATCAATTGGCGTGTAACAATTTACATGACAATTTATATCTTATGAAAGTATTCCTTCCGAGACATTTCGCTAACTTCATAATACTTGCATTTCAGGAGTTAACCACTTTTATGCCCATTACTTGAATAAATTTAATTTCAGCAATTTTTTCAAGAAATAGCTGGTATCAATCTTTATGTGGTTTTTCCTAAACATATCATCGTTGAATGAATTTCTCATGAAAATATCAAGTCGAAAACGTTCTGCTAACTACTGATCATTCATACTTACGAGTTGAGGTATTTACATGTCAAACTTGTTTTCTTTCGTTTGCTGCTTATCTAAGTTGTGATTTACAGGTTATATTTTTCAAAATTAAGAAAGGTTTGCAGTTTTTCTTAAAAATTACTGTCTTACGATAATATGAAATTAGCATAACCCCCGAAAATGAATATTCCTTTAAGAAATTCATATAAAGTAAAGTCTAATTTAATGCCAAAATTGTGTAAAATTTCTTTTAAATCATAGATTTTATACGGAATTGAATTGAACTTAAGTTCTAAGTATGTAGACGCCATAGCTAAAGTTTCACGATCTGTAGCCCACGGTGGAGGGGCTTTGAAACATGGTTCATCATGGGTCATTGGGTAATATGCTTCCAGGGAGACTTTCCCCTTCTTTAAAATGGTTTTTACTTCCGTAACATCTCAAGAAATGATCGAAATTATTTTTATTGCAACCATAATATCGCACATTTTTATATTAATAATAGATTCACACATTTCTACACAATCAACCGCACAAACATATACAGATTCACAATACAGACAACTCTACACCCTCAAATTTGCTATATACAAAGAAACAACAAAATTCTTCATCCAATCAATAATATACAACAATAAATGTAAAAAACAACTGTGGCACTTGTAATAAAAGTCTAAATATATTAATTGGATAGTGTTTAACTTACATTGACAAATTCCCTTCTTTACCTTTTAACGTTTTAAATGATATATTCATAATTAACTCAAAAAGTTAACTTTTAAAGTTAAATTTTATGGCTTGTTAGTTCCTGTAAGCAACAACAATTTTTGTCTAGCGCGTGTCTGACCTAATATTCCCCTGCCAAGTGCAATATTTTCCAATTGGTTTAAACTGTATTTGGCAACAGCAGAAAAGGAAAATTTCCCCTACTTTCGCATTCCGTTCAAACACGCTCAACTTTTCATACTTTCTCTGTTCACTATGGAGACATTTTCGCATATATTTATTTTTATAAATACTTCGCAACCCGCCGAAAATTGGGTATAAAACAGGACTGTAGTCGTACAACTAGGTTATTTGAATTGTTACAATGTTGCAGTTACTATAAAATATCAAAACAAAAGTTTGGTTAAATTTAAGAAGTATTAAAGAAGTTTTCACAAAACAAGTTCCTCGAAGACAGTTTATCAAAGTGTACAAACATGAAGTTTATTCAGGCATTTTTGGGTAAGTTAATAAGTTCGTAAGTTCTGTGTTTAATTAATATTTAAAAAGGATAACTGATGCAACAGACTAGTACGATATTGTTATAAACGAAACTAATGGGATATCAGAATCTCAACAAATGAATTCGCGTGTTTGTCCAATTTTAATCAATGAACATTACTATACTTCTTGTTGCAAAAATTCTTTATGTTTCATAGATTAATACTAATCGATTCTTAATATTTACAAGGACGAATCTTAGACTATTCAACGGAATAGACTTAAAATAAAACATTTTAAAATATGTACGTAGTATTACAATGATTGTGATGCTACCAAAGTTGTTAACATCTTTTTATAACGACCAGTACGTTGATTGAGAGGTTCAAACTACAGATGAATAACAGATTATTTGGCATATGCAATTATTTATGTGTGAGTAGTTGTAATGTCATGCGTTCTGATGTGTGCACACACTGATTGATTTGAATTAGTAGACTTATCGAATAAATTGCCCGTTTATCGATTTGTTACAACACATTGTTTCACCCTTCAACAGTTGTGAATCAACTATCAAAAGCTTTGTTTATCATCGAGTTTCTGGTTAACTTCTTCAAAATTTTGGAGTCAAACTTTTTAAAATTTTACGATCGTAAGTAATTTGATTGTCATTCTCTTTCCCATTCTTTGATTAGGTAGTAGGTCGATTTATGACCACCGATGCCAAGAAACTTCAACTAAAAATATTTCGTAGTAGCCAAACTTGACCGCCAAACGCAAAGTCACGTTGCAGAGATGAAAATAAAATGATCTCACGGGCAAACGAACAGTGCCATCGCAGTGTTCACTTTCTACAGAGACGAAGCGAACGTACCGAAACAATATTTGTTTCATTTCCTTGTTATAAACTTACATACTTGACGCAGTGAGAAGTTTGGTAGTTTTCTTTTCTTCGCACAAAAATAAAAAGTGCATAAATGGCTGGTGTAAAATATGGTAACGTTTGTATATCTGAAGAGCATCTGTTGGTAATCTGCTTTTTTCCTTGCGGCTTTTGCATTGCAGATAAAATGTCCAACAAGATGTACTTTTGGAATGAGAGCACGAAGACGATGGGCGACGGTGGCGATGGGTTGAAGCAACAGGAAGCGCCGACGTTCGTCCACGTGCAACAGGAGCCGGAGGCGCGTCGTGAAAAGCGACTCAGCTACGTGAGCATTGGGGAGACGGGTGGCGGAGGCGGCAGAGGCAAGCTGGAGCGCGGCGGGTGGAACAACAAATTGGATTTCCTCTTCTCTTGCATCAGTCTCTCGGTGGGACTGGGCAACGTGTGGCGATTTCCGTACCTTTGTTACAAGAACGGCGGCGGTAAGCACGTCCACAAATTTTGGGATTCCAAAAAAATCGGCATTGTCCTTTGAATTGGACCCGAAAAAAACATCCAAAGGTTCAATTCGGCACACGACACACTAGCTCTTAGAATGTACGATGCAATATTTATGTGGCACGTGTGTTACATATTTTTGGCATACAACACGGACAGCTAAAACATTTTTTATGCCATTCCATGGTTATTTACGCAAAAATTCTTTAATTGGCAATAACTTAACTTAAGTTAAAATTAGTTTTAGTAAAAATCAAAGTAATACCTGAAATCATTATTAACAAATCTATAAATTTCCAGAGTTTCGAATGATTTTACTTGCATATCTTATGAAAGTTTATTACGGGATGTTCTACTAACTTCACACCACGCCCACTTAAATGAATTGAAGTATTTTCGTATATTTTTTTTTGCTTGGAGAACGTACCGAGTCATAAGAGTAGAGTGCAAAGTACATAGTCAACCCATATCTAAATCGAGTTGTCTAGGTCGGGACGAGACGATTTACGATCACTAGACTGCGAACAATTTGTATGCATTTCGAAAATAGCACTTGCGTGAAAGTCTACGAGGCCTAGGAAAGTATTTTTGTTGCAGGTGCTTTTTTGGTCACCTACGGGATTGCAATGGTGTTCTGTGGCATTCCAATGTTCTATCAGGAAGTTGCAATTGGTCAGTATCTCGGGTCGGGTGGGATGACCTTCGTTGGACAACTAGTGCCGATTTTAAAAGGCGTTGGCTATGCGACTATGTCTATCGTGTTCCTGTTGGACGTGTACTACTGCATTATTATAGCATGGACATTATTTTACTTAATAAGCACGTTTAGTATACTTCCACATCTACCTTGGGCTAACTGCAGTAAGTACTACTTAAGATATCTTCATAACTTAAAAACTTAATACAGAACAAAACAAGTCCATTAAAATTAAGTTTTGTTTAAATTTACCAAAAATGCTCTTGAAAGTTTTAAATATTGTACATTTAGTTGTCAGCAACTGGACAGTTCATTACTTAGACAGTATCTTCTTTGTAAAATAGAAGAAGAAAAAAATTATAATACATAGGAATACACTTTTGTGTCCAATTTAATTATATTTAACGCAGTAATTATATAATTAAACTTATAAAGAAGTCGAAATACTGTTTCAGCGATGTAGGGTGCATCTTTGAACTGTACCGCTGATATACTGCCCTAGAACATCCCAAGGCCTATATTTTTGCGATTAAATGTCTCTCCAAGGAACCTCTTTTTCATTTTTCATGACAATCTTTCAAAACTTCTGCTTAGTGTAACCACAAGCACTAAATTTATTCATTCCTGGACGTCTGAAAAAATTATTCGCTCCGAAACTTTTGTTCTTACAAACTCGACAGAAAACTGGTACAAATTTTCCTCGTAAAAAGTTTCCTCATTCTATGTAGATTGCGACTGTTCGTCGAAGATTATAATATTTTAAATTGTAGAACGATTTAAAGTTTAAACCAACAATTAAAGTTTAAAACTTTCTGCTTACTTTAGAGTAGTAAATTAAAGAATAATTAATTTTTATAGATAACTTCTGGAATACTGAAGATTGTGTGGAGAACGCAACGCAGTACAACATTAACACAACAATCAACAAACGTCTGGCATCACCAGTTGAAGAATATTTTGAGTATGAAATAATAGTTTTTAAGTATACTTCAAATCTAAGAATGTTATTTACAGTCATGCTGTCCTCGGAATATCCTCAGGCATAGAAGACATTGGAGGAATCAAGTGGTCGCTCTTTGTGGGCTTAATTGTGGGATGGATATTAATTTACTCCATTATCCGGAAGGGTTTGCATCAGAGCGGAAAGGTAAGTATTTCAAGGTTTCATATTGAAACACTTGTAGAGTGTTTCAAGGTTTCAGTGTTTCCAGCAAGTCCAAGAATACGAAGGTGTTCAGCGAAATTGAAATCAAAATGCAACAACGTAATCACATTATACGCGTGTAGCAATATTGTTGAAACGGCAGGAATCCAGGAGAATACAATAACACCAGTTTTAATTTTCCAGATAATTTGGTTCACAGCGATCTTCCCGTATGTCGTCCTTCTAATCCTCTTAGGACGCGCTGTGACACTGCAGGGCGCCGGAACAGGATTAATGTATTACATCACGCCGCGCTGGGAGGAACTGCTCAGTCCGGTTCCCTGGATGGATGGCGCCACGCAGATCTTCTTCGCTTATAGCATCGGATGTGGGGCCCTTCCTGCTCTTGGATCTTATAATAAGTTTCACCATAATTGTTACAAGTAAGTTTTCGTCTTTTGGGAGCCTTCTTTGTTTAAAATAGTATGCCTAAAGTAAAGTCTTTCTCATTATTTCTATTAAGAAAGTTGCAGTGTTTGTTTAATAATATGTTTCAATTTTCGGTTTTCATTCCAGGGATGCATTAATCACATGCGTAATAAACACACTGACTTCATTGTTGGCCGGTTGCGTGACGTTCTCTATCCTGGGACACATTGCGAATGAATACGGAGGAAATGTAGCGGATGTTGTTAAAAGCGGGCCCGGTCTTGTCTTCCTCACGTATCCCGAGGTGGTCCTCAAGCTCCCCGGCGCAGCCCTTTGGGCCGGGATATTTTTCCTCATGTTGATCGTAAGCACCGCCGTGAGACAGCCCTTCGCGCGTTGGCACAATGCGTTTAATTAAAGCTGGCTAAACACAAGCCATAAGTGCCCAAAACGCACGAATGTATGCCTTGTTCTGTACGAAACGGATTTGCTCACAACTATCCTTTGGTGTTATTTGTGTCAGATGCTGGGCATCGACAGCGAGTTCTGCTTGGTTGAGTCTTTCATAACCGGCGTCGTGGATAATTGGTCGGAGACTTTGAGACCGCACCGTGACAAGTTTACCGTCGTCATCTGCGTCGTTATGTTTCTGCTCGGCGTTCCCATGGTTACGAACGTAAGTGCGTTCTGTACTTGGCTGACTTTCGGTGGGATGGCAAGCGTGAAAATCGGTTTTACAGGGCGGCATGTACATCTTCCAATTAATGGATTATTATTCCGCGAGTGGAATGTCTTTATTGTGGGTGTGTTTCTTCCAAACGGTGGCGATATCCTGGATCTTCGGGGTGGAAAAGCTCGCTGATTGTATTGAGCAGATGATTGGCAATCGACCTAATCGATTCTGGACTCTCTGCTGGAAATACTGTGCACCGTTCGTAATGTTCGTAAGTATTGTTGACCTTTTGCCTTAATTAAATTCAAACCTATATTTATTGTGAGTTTGGTTACCTATTAAGCATTGATCAGCTGATTTCTTATATTCTGAACATTTATCTTTAAAAAATTACATAATTCACCAATAAATTGCGTTTTGCCTAAGGAAAAATGTAAAATATATTTAGAAATGCATATGAAAGTATGACTGCCTGCTTATTCCAATCAGAATACTCGTAACTTCATCAAATTAATTATACCAAGAACATTTTTTTCTCTAGCATCATCTAATTTAACCTAAATACGCCTATCAATATTTCCAGTCAATTTTTGTCTTCCAATGTGTGCAATTCAAACCACTTGTCTACGGTGGTGACTACACATATCCGAAGTGGGCCAATATAATCGGCTTCTGTTTGAGTTTGATGTCCATGACATGGGTGCCCGTTTATGCTGTTTATTACTGTCTAGCAGGGCCCGGCAGTATCATTCAGGTAATCCATCAAATCGATTACTCCCTGCTCAATCGTAATCGTAACCCTTTCCTAGAACTTCAAAAATGGACTGACACCTCAAATCAAACCACGGCGCATCTCAATCAAAGATAAACAGATGGGAATGCTCATTTCGGAAAGCACAGCTTCCGGTTTCAGCACGGAACCAAACGATTCCTTCACGTCGCAAATGCCATAATGCTATTGCATTTTCAACGATTCCTAATATTTTATTATCTTATTATTAAAAGTATAAAAATAATTTCATTGGAGAAATTTTAGAGACTTAAGGAATGTAAGACAAATGAGAGAAAAGATTTCTATTAAAGTAAAGCACATTTTAAAGTAGTAGTAGTATATTTTAATATACTATGTCGCAAATTGTTTTTCAGAGAATACATTACTTTATCAGGATAATTTCCGGCTCATTGTCAGACATAGTATTCTGGGTGCTGACGCATTGCATGAAACCAGTGGCTCTGAAACTTGGGTTTAACAAAAATGTACAGTGAACAACAACAAGCAATGCCGGTGAGCGTAGGGTAAGGTTAGATTTTAGTATAGTTGGGAGTCTTTCAAAATCGAAAACATGGTGGTGTTAATCGGTGGGTTATTCATAAAATGTATCTTAAAATCTTGCTGTTTTGGACTCTCAACTAGCATTGCAAACCTTTACCTAATTAATATAATGCGAATGTGCAAATATGCTAATAACTTTTTCTACTGATGTTTTCATCACCTGATTTTTTCACAAGTTGCTAGGTAATTTAAAGATAATTCAAAATATATATTGTTTATATATAAATATATATAGCTTTTATTTAATTTTTAATGCATTTTTAATGGACAAATTTCAAAATTTTACTCCCTACTCAATCGAAATCGTAATATAATCCTTTCCAAAAATATCTAAAAATGGAGTGACCCCTCAAATTAAAACACATCGCATCTCAATCAAAAATAAACAGATGGGAATGATCATTTCGAAAAGCACAGCTTCCGGTTTCAGCGCTGAACCAAAATATTCCTTCATATCATAATACTATTACATTTCCTAGAATTCCTAATATTTTATTATCTTATTACTAAGAGTATATAAATAATTTAATTGAGGAAATGTAAGACAAATAAGAAAATAATTCTATTAAATTAAAGCATTTTATTTAATATATGGTAAATTTGTTTTCCAGGAAAAATACAGGTATTTCATAATAATAATATAAAATACATCGCAATATAAATATGCTAATAACTTTTTCAGCCGGCGTTTTCACCACCTGATTTCTTTACAACTTAACCTTTAGCTAGCTTATGCAAAACCTACCATAAATTTCATTTTTAAATATTTAAACGGGATTTACTGCTGCGGAAAAGAGTTTTCAATGAGTTCCACTAAAATGTGTGTGGTATTGTTATTCAAATGCCCTTAGGGATGAAGAACTGAATACTTTTCGTTTATATATCCACACGTTTGAAGTTATGAAAATAAAACACTGGATTCTGGACAAGTATACGAATATTTCAACTTGATTTCAGCATTGCAGGGATACTGACACAAAAAAAACGTGGTAACGAAACCAAACACAAACTGAAATAGTATTTCATTTTAATAATTTCAATCCATCCTCACGGGAGTTGTTTTTATTTTAGCATACGACAGCCAATGTTTGAGAGGAAGTGGGAGAAGATCTCATTGCACACCGGTTTTGCAGATCGATAGATAAAACCTCGTGTGTGCGGTGTGATGCCGTGGTGCTTGCCAGTGCCTCGCGTCGAATGAAAACCAACGAAAAGTAGAAATCGCAACGCTTGCCAGAATACCAAATCCAGCTCATACCAGTCGTCGGTAGTGAGTGGTGGCATCGGCACCGGGCCTCAGCCCGCCATCATCCCATCGCGCAAAGTACGTCCAATCATTAAACGTGATCGGAATCCGTGCGCGTTCACCGGTGTAATGCCGTCTTCAATTCGTCAGCGCCATCAGCACGTTATTCCTGGCACGCCACGGCATCCCCGTTGTTCGGCCTCCGGCCTCTACGGCTAGGCACCCCGGAGAATAAACACACTGTGCCACAAAGAAGGGGCTAAAGTAGACCACGGTAAGTTGCATCTTTCGTAATTTAATTGAAATGATACTGTATCGTTTTCGACTGCGGGTTGAAATTGGACTTTCGGGCTGATTCGATTGGGTTGATTGGATTTTTATAAGTATTAGTGGGGAAATTTATTAATTATTTGTTGGACGCGTCATTACCGTTTGGGGGCGATTTTAAAAACCTATATACCTAAAAGATTACTAAATATTTCTGCTTTTTTATTATATTTTCTAAATTTCTGATTTGTGAATATAAATATTTGATTTAGCTTAAAAGACCCGTGTGAGAAAATTTGAACCATGTGTGCTAAGCACGAGCCCAGACTCGGGCCCATGACATGAAATTAAGTTATGTCAGGTTATTTTAAATTAGGTTAGAGTGCGTTAAGTTAAGATTATCTATTTACTATTAACTATTACATTGAATTAAATTGAATTAATTAATTAAATTGAATTATTTTTAGGTTTTAATGGAAAAAGTTGTTTCTATTTTAAAATTGTTTGATAGCTTATAGCATTTTATCGATATTATGGGAAGGTGAGGTTAAAAAAATAGGTTAAAAACCGAACCACTCCAATATCTAGTGCAATCTGGATTATGAAAAAGACTATCTATTATGAGATCCTGAAAACAAAAATAGCTACAAAAATCGAACCTTGCTAAAGCAGCCCTCCGGAGAATATCGTATATATTTACTAGTATCTATGAAAATAATCTTTTATTTATAGACTTTCATTATCTAGCATTATCAATCTAGAGAGTTATAAACCAAAACTATATTCACATTTAAGTTTTGGAAAACGTTTGTATTTCTTGGGTCTTAGTCGCAATAAAACGTAACTTTTCATAAATCTTTTAAATTATTAGAACTAGCCCACCTAGGCAGCATAGTTGGTAGGGGTGGGGCCGCACAAGTGGGAATTTATTATTAATAATTTCAACGACAAAAACACACACACACTCCACAAAAAGAATCCACTGTCAACTCAAATATACATTATTACATTACATTATTAGTTTTTTTTTATCAGAACTAATATTAGTTATTAAAAGTATTTGATCTTCTTACTTATTCCTAGTTATTTCCCTGAGGATCACTGTGTACTTTATTGCCATAAGGATCACCCGAATTAATGTACCATGCGATTATTTACATTTTTAATGCCTACTTTGAAAAATATTCCAAGTTGTTGTTCAACTTTGGATAGGCATGTATTTGCCACTTGGAATCCATGATAAACTTTGTGGTATTAAAAATAAATTCTAAATATCATTCCTGTACTTGATAGTTATAAAAAGTAGACGATGAAAAAACTATTTAGGAATTAATATCAAAATTGTTTCCTCCAAACCGTTCTTACTTAAAAGAGGTTCCGCTGTTTCTTTTGCAGGATATACTGAAACAGGATCTAGTGAAATATTTATATATGAAACTTGTAATGATAAAAAGTGTTAGTTACACAAATAATTATGAAACTTTTTTAATTGTGAAACTAATATAAAAGCTTTGATTTCGTCGAATAATAACAAGAATAGTATTCATTTTTGAAAACTTATAAGCGTTTCATTAAAGTTTCGTTAAATTTTTTCGACGTTTTTTTCCTGATTTTCATAACTTTAACGAATTAAATGGCCAATAAAGAACTCCACGTATTTATAAATTATATAAATGTTTTGCACATTTTATACAATCTTATGCGTTTTCATGCATAAAGAATATGCCTAATAAAATCATGAATACTGTCAGGTAAATTGTTAATTCAAATATCGGAACATTGCCCAAACAGTATCTTATCAAGTCTAGAACAAAACTGATTTTATTATTCCAAAACGAAACTTAAATATCCCTACTCTTTACAATACTATAATGGAAGTTCAAGCGTATTTTGAAAACTTGCAAATATCTGAATTTTCTGCAAGGTTTTCTTACACTACGAACCAGAACACTATCTTTAACATAAAATAGAAAATGACAAACTTCCCTTGAAGTATGGAAGCACACCGAATGATTACATTAGTACAAGTCACAATATTTACCTTTCAAACTAACAAAATATAAAAAAACAAGCAGGCACACAACACTTTATTTAAATATTCACATAACTGACAATAATTAGGCGAACGAGATTTTCAAACCTTCTTAACTAAATTGTGCCCAAATATTAATATATCCCTTAAAATCCTGAGGAATTCATACATGTTCAATTATTAAATTTCGAAAAATCCATTATAAACAATATCGTACAATCCAGAAAATCACATCCTATCCGCAAAATAGGAGTACCTTTTCCATCACATACAACTTTTCATTTTTACAAAGTAAAGTAATATCAGAAAACTAGATTTCCCTGCACAAACCAACATTTCCAACATTTTTCAAAGGATTATAGTTTTTATCTAGCTTATTCGCATTTTGCACACGCTTGTGGTTGGTGGCGATGGTGGCCTTTGATGTTGCCCGAATTTCCTCTAGCACGTGTCTAGTTGCCGACAGTGATGTTAGGGCTTCAAGCCCGGAGAAAGCAGGGCGCACTATCAAAGAGAAAAACTCTATTGACTTTGCGTACGGCTTACAGAAAGTTGCGTTCAAAAAGGCGTCCAAGCCTTTTAGTGCCGTCTATTAGCTCAAAGGTCTTAATCCAATTTAATCCAATAAAGGGGAGACAGGAACGCAATGCCTACTTAATTGCCAGCCTAATCATCTTTACTTATCAATTAGAACAAGAGGCTTGGATTACGAACGTGGCCGTGGTCGTCGTCGTATTCGCAATTTGCACTTTTGGCGGTGTTAATTTACGGCGTCCGTATCGGTAACTCTGCGTAAAACACACAATCCAATGAGCTACGGGCTGAAATCTAAATAGAAATATATGATAGGAACCTGGGTCGGGTTATATAACAGGATTATGCATGAAATTCATAGAAGTTATTTGTGAAAGTTTATGCTTGTTTGAATTTTAGCTTTAATTCGTAAGAACTCATCGAATCCTAACAAGAATTACAGGATTTCATTCACGATTTTATTTATTTTTCATTAGTATTATTAATTTTTATGTGTTTCTTTCGTTTCTTTCAGATTTTTATTGTTTCAATAAATCCTAATAAAATAATGATAAATGTTACGTGCATTATTCTCACAATCAGAAAAATGAACTAATAACTGCATAAAATGTCTTTAAATTTTTACAACTAATCTCACATCTTTAGAAAGAGAGATTAAATTATTATAAGTATTATATAATCATGAAAATTTATGAGTATTATATTAGAGATATTTAATGTAACCTTTTTCTTGAAAGTTTAGGTAATTATTCCGATTTGAATACATTTATTCGTGGCTTTACAGACATGGATGACGGTTAATGAAATTTTAATAGGATTTTGCCCAGCTTGATTTTTCTCAAGCCTGTTTAAATATTAATCGATTTTGGAAGTGGCATAATGCCACTGTGGAGTTTCAACGCAAACTAGTCGCAATATACGTTTTTCCTACGAGTTTGTCGCACCCGCAGATCTATTCAACAGATTCTGACGACTGGCTGCCACCTACTTTTACACAGCTACCCCCACAGGCAACAAACACACACGAACGTTTTCGGTGCGGCGATGCAATAGTAACTTGTTGAATTTATTTGCCCTAGGGAAACATAGACGGTTTCCATCGGCAACACTTTCAGCAGCGAATATACGCTTCTAATCTAAAAGTATCAACATATGCGATAAATGTAATAGAAAATTGGCTTTTTTGCTTATGTTTGAATGTATTTTATGGTATATGTTATTTCAGAGGGATGCAAAATTTTATTGCGCAACATTCTTAGATATTGGAATAAACTATTATTAAGTTTTGAGAGTAATATTCATGCGATTATTTAATGAATAATATATCGGATTACAAGTAAATCTCAACTAACGTGCTCTTGATAATACGATATCGTGGTCAAAAGTTTTGCGACCATTCCTCGATATCCCGTGTGTTTTGGTTATCACGGTTTTTCCCTCGCATGCTCGCCAATTTTGTCTGCATTCTCATCAGTCGGTAACAGCAATCAATGGAACGTTAAGTCTACCTTACTTATTATTTGCGTTTTATTATCTTATAACGGTCGTCATTACACCCACACAATTAAGGTTATTAAGTATCTTCCAACGTCTTAACTTCTTTTCTTCCATTTGTGATAAAATTTGTTTGGAAAGAAATTTCCGAAAAAATGATAATATTCTCTAATAAGCTCTTATCATGTGAAGATGAAAGTAGTAATTATCTCATTTTATTACCTTCGAGATAGTTTGCTCTCATCTCCGCGAACATCTTGCGTGTTCATGGCTATATCCGGTTATAGTACCAGCAGTCCACGGACTTAAATGAATTATCACACAAATTAATTTCACGAAATATCCTATAACAATGAAATTCTGTCTGATAATGACCCACTGTAATAAAATCTACAATTTTGAACCATACCTAGAAATAATTTCTGTATTAATGTAAAATATACCATAATATAACATTAATATTGTTTTAAACACCCTTGTCTGTATTATAACTAAAGAATTTCCCAGAAATTGACTTTATAAACAAGACATTGTATAATTTAATTACCGTTATTAAATAAAATCGAACAGCATAACTTATTTACCTCAATTTGTTCTGATTATACAAATATGGTTTCAAAATAGAAGCAAAGAATAACATTTCTTTATTGTAGATATCGCCCTCTCTAAAAAGCTCTTATAATATGAAAACAAAAGTTGTAATTAGTTAATTCTACCACTTTTGAGATAATGCATTATCATCCCCAAAATGAACGCGCACGTTTTGTGTATTCATAGCCATATTCTGTTATAGAATCTGCAGTCTATGGACTTACATGTATTGATAATAACTAAACTATTATAGATTGCGTTATTATAATAATATTTAATAGTATATGAAAGCGAATTTGTTATCCCACAAATTAATTTCGTGAAATATGCATTCAAATAGACAAATTGCATGAAAATGACTCTATCAATTAAATATAATCTACAATTTTGATCCATAAACCTCCGATTTCTATAT
Source organism: Weissflogia rhopalogaster (assembly GCA_019419845.2). Taxonomy (NCBI): domain Eukaryota; kingdom Metazoa; phylum Arthropoda; class Insecta; order Coleoptera; family Staphylinidae; genus Weissflogia; species Weissflogia rhopalogaster. The sequence continues at coordinate 67,804 of WSZQ02068939.1, forward strand.
TATTCTAGATTATATCACATTACAATATTCACGCAGATTTATACAATTATATCCAGAGTTGACTGTGAAATACATATATCAGTTTTTAGCATTATAATTTCCAAGAATGTGTCTATAAATAGAAGTGTGTTTATCCTCACAATTACCTTAATTATAAATCTTACTAGAACTTGACTTGTTAACATCTTTTTATTATAATCATATAAAATTTGTCTAAAAAGTAAATAGAAGAATAAAATTTCCTTGATATGGAAATTTTAATCTTCTCTAATAAGCTCTTATAATATGAAAATGAAGGTAGTAATTAGCTAATTTTACCACTTTTGAGATAGTTTGCTCTCATCCCCAATCCAATAACGTACATCTTGCGTATTCATGGCTATATCCGGTTATATAATCGGCAGTCAAAACGCAGGCCGTGCAGAGAGCTTGTCGGAGGAGTGATGAGTCGAGTTTGAAGCTCTTCAAGTTACGATCTTATTATGCCACGCCGAATATCACCTCGCATTGAAAATCCGAACCGGGCGCGCAATTTGCGAGTTGCGTTTAGATGAGGCGCACTTTAATTTGTTGCACGTCGACTTCCCTTATCTCAGATAACTATATTTTAGAGCGTAACTATGCCCGCCCCAGAAATGACGTGACTTCTTCAAAGCAAGTGTAATTTCATTAATATTTTACTAATACCTCTCAGTCCTAGGTGTCGCATTGCAACCCAAAATAATCCTGCCTAAAAGATGTGGCAAAACACTTACGAAAAGTTAGCTGCAATTAATTCATAACAACAAAGTTGAAGCACGTAATGCAAGTTTTTGTGGTGGAGGCGCCGGGGTACTGTGGAGAGTATGGCGTTTTACGACAAATACGCGCCGGACACTAAATAAAGAACGATATAAATCAAGCAGTGGTGCCAGACGTGACGACAGGGACAAGTAAAATTGGCCTTGCGCTTTAGCCGAAGGCGGCCCTAGTTGGGCGAACAAAAGTCACAAAACACGTCGTACAGGCGAGGGAAACCCGGGCAAAACAAAAACATTAGTTGAAAAGGTTCTGAATTGAGTTGGAAAAAGGTATAAAAGTTGGGAAGCAACTTTTCAGGCCACCAACAACGCTAGAGGGAGAAACGTGGCGTTGCGTTGGAGAGGATGAAACGTGAAAAATGCAACGAAAACATAATTAGCTAGTTTTAAAATTTAAATATTCGCAGAGAAGTAATTAAAAAATGAGCTTTGATAAGTACAAATATACTTATCAAACCAGCAGAATCAGATTCGTAGATTTCATATTTAATATGCGCTATTAAACCGTCATAAATTCATAAAGCAATTACTAATTTTATAAGCATAATAATACATTCACAAAAATACGAATATGCTTTTGACCACAAGACTAAAGTGATATTACAATCAAAATTCAGAATGTTGATCATCCTCTTCTAGCACTAACAACAGTTCTTCAATGCAGGACGAGTTACCTAGAGTAACATATAGTAATCATTGAAATTTCCTCGAGATTTATGAAATATCTTAACACTTTCTGATGCTAAATGAAAATGATTTTGCAATACCCGTAATGTTTTATTATTATTCATAGCAATAATAGATATTCTACGATATGTGTACTCAGTGCAACCAAGCCGCGCATGACATATTACTGCGGCCTACGTAACAATCTAAGTCCGAGCGCCTTTTTATTGGCCAGATCATAAAAAAAATCGATTGCTTAATTTTATACTTATATAGATTCAAGGTTGAGTAGCTATACTAATACCTCCTACATATTTTATAGAGGATCTTACCGGCGCCTCCACCAAATTTAAAGGTAAATGGCCCAGATTGGCACCTCCGTCTTTTTTTGTTGAAATATTCTCACGTTGCAGACAATTTTTTGTATTTGCATCTAAATTTGTACTTTCACTCTTTTTCACATAATTTTATCGCATTGTTTGATCCGCAGGAGTGGCAATTTATCAGAAATCAGATGATTTCCCAAATATAGTAACTAAATCTTTAATCCAAAACCTATATATCTTATTTCTCATACCGCAAGCCTATTGTATCAGACTTAACATCAATCACAGTAAATACTGATGTATCCAATTATGAAAATAATGATTAAACAATTAGAATATATTTAGTTTTACTTCAGTCGTGTGGTCAAAAGCACACTCGTCTTTTTTCTATACAAAGTTTAATATTTTAAAAGATTCCATCAATCTTAAGAGTAATCTATACGTGTATATGTTATAAAGTGATAAACTTATGAATACATCATTAAATATTCTATTAATATTGACTTCGTCCTTGTCATCACATGATGCATGTAAAGCAGTTTAAAACCAAATTTCCCTGGCCGTACTCGTGTCGCAACTTGAAGCCGGAACACGGAAGCCGTATGTATAGTGCCAACGCACGGTGTACGCTTATTTTGTGCAAATACCAGCGATGCTGGGCTGGCCGGCGGTGTTTGCATAATTCCGCGCACGTTCAATGTAAATTTTACAGTGTTTGTTTTTCATCTTACCGGGAAGTAGGAAGCAAGGGCCCGGAATGAACTACTAACTAAGCGGCAGCGGCCAGACATTGGTAAAGTCAATTTAGCGACCGCCCCCGCGAGAAAATCGCAGTGTGCCACCAGATATTCACAGAGCGTGAAAAAAATTATAGGGATGTGAGGTGGTCGCGCGTAAATTTAGCTAGCTTTTTCGATGCCAGCGGTGATGGTGGAGGCGATGGTGTGTCTTTGGCTGCCGCCAACGAGACGCACATATGTGTGCGTGCGTTGCGCTGGCGCGACTATGCTTTCGTATTGACCCAGTGGCAGTTTCCAGGCGGCGACACCGCCGCCTCCAAGAGCGCTGCTGTCGACAGCACTCTGCCGCGTCGCGCGCCAACCGCCTCTGCGCGCCGTCAGTTTTCGGTGGTCGTGCGACGGCTATGCTCTTGTTGGAATTCTAGTGCTTCGAAATTTTAAAATCTTTTGGTAAGTACATTTTACTCTTTTATATTCGTAAATCCACGAAAAACTGCAAAAACCTCATATAAACATCAGAAAAGCACGAAAAAACTTATTTCATTGCAAATTACTCATTCAGGTAAAGAATTAATTAATCAAAGAGCTTTCGCACAAATGTCTCTCGTAAACCAATTAACCCAATGCTAACTAACATGAAAACTACGTGTTTCCTCTTAATTAAAGCTGGTTGTAACTATGTGCAAACAAAGAAGCAACAGCTTACAACACATTCAACCGGTTTAATATTCTGTTGCGTTTCATCGCGAAAAGTGCACCGGCTCCGACGGAAAGATATTTCTCCATCGGTTCTTTTATTACTTCCACTTTCACATACCACCGCATTTTCCAGCGATATAAAATATATTTATGTTAACATTTAGATATGAACGTCGCATCGCGGAACGCTTTACTGTCAGAACTTTTTTCCGAAAGAGAGAAATAGATTTTTCCGGCTACTATCAGTTTGGTTTCCATTCGTTTATAGCTCAAATTTGCGTTGAAAGTATCGCTGTGTAAAGCGTTTACGCGCACTATAGTGAAAAAAAAAACTTTTAATGACCCACCTTAGAATTTTTAAGTGGCGTGAAATAATGTGTATCCATTTAGCGAGTGTATTGATTTTTTATTCAAATTTTATCGCCGAGAGCAAGACGTTATTGTTGCTTGTTGGGTACTAGTTGCTAGTGCAATTAATTGAGGCGGGTGGTCTGTGATATAGCGGGTTGGGTTTAAACGTAAATTAGATGCCCACCATTATGCTTTATTTCTAATAACTGCGCACATTATTAACAAGCAAATTTACCGTGAGACATTTATAGCTCCGAAATGAAGTCTGTTCTGGAAGTTTTGAAATTAACTCG
>WSZQ02068940.1:6484-24246 GCA_019419845.2 Weissflogia rhopalogaster
TTCTGTTCACTCTAATTGTAAGTCTCTAAGATAACATATAAAGAGCGGATGAGAAAAATCGGTCGGACGCATCATATGTGTCATAGGTGTCACAGGACACCTTTTACTGCCTTAAACATTTTCATTATAAAACTTCCTTTCTAAACTTCTAAATTCAAAAGTTGCAAATGGAAAATGTAATACATCCAAGTGGAGATGAAATCATCTTTTCAATTAAAATATTTAAAAAATGCATTAAAACATATTTTTAAATGGAAAACTTACCATCTTGATAATCAAATACTGCAGCCATTGTTTGGTCTGGGTAATGTCTGGTCAAATAAAAATAATATTTGTATGAATTTTTCAGGACATTAAAAAACCTTACCGGCACATGAAAGGTGCAAGTATGACTGAATCATAATTCGCATTCGAACCAACACCTTGACGAAACTCAAGTACTTAAGTAAATGGTTACTTACCTATTTATTATCTCCGAAAACAATCACAAAACGTTCAAATATTGCTCTAGGCACTTTGGTCGTTCCTTATCTTTATTGGATGTTCAACGCAAGTTTGGTACAACGATGAATTTGACAAGGATAATAAGGAAACAATTACGCTGTTAATAAACGCAATTGTTTTTTTGTTGTTGTTCAAATCGTTCTTATTTGGTTAATTAGATTTTCACACTTTGCATGCTTTGCATATGCAAAGTGTTAATTGTTCTTATTTGTAGATTCCGAACTACAAATATAGACTATGCGATCGAGAGTTGAGAGTTGAACTGCTGTGATTGCATTCACTTTGACACATACCCGAACGCTTGTTCACTTTATCAAAATAGTAAATAGAAAATTGGCTATTATGATTGGCTATTAAGATGGATAAATCCTCTTTATTTATTGCGTTATTTTGTTCTAGTGAGACGCATAGTATTCGCGGATCAAAGATCAACTGCACTGCATATTCATTGGGAACGTAACCTATAGCTTGGGAATTTATCGGAATTTATAAACTATAACAATTGTTATCGTAGTATATCCATAACAAGTCAGTTCGTTCGTATTTTTCTGTGTTAAATGTCAGCCAAGCTTTTATCAGAAAGTACAAGTTATTTGAGGAATATTTTAGAAACCGCATTATATACTTCACAGAGTGTTGAATAATCACGTGACTATTGCATGTTATTATTGATAAGAATATTATTGTAGAGACAAGTGAAGCATTTTAGAATAATGCATTTAGGTGTAAATGATGATTATTCAGAATAGACGTTTCCCATGTTTTTAAGTTTAACTTTTCATTAAATTAAAAGATTGAAAGTAAATAAAGTTAGTTCGACTCAAGACAACGGGTAGTTGTCCGCTTTGTAGAATATAAATTTTCTCTGTTCGTTTCACTAAACAGTCATCAGATGAGCTCTGCACCTTGATCTTTCGAACTTTGATTATCTGTGTTGGTTTACGACATGTCAATTTACCACATTCTTCAGTTTATGAGCAACAATTAAAACGGTTAAAAATAGACTTTCTCAATTGATTTGAGACTATCCAATAGAATTACGGCATTGCCTATTTTAATATGTCGTCTGTTGCCATTAAATGTTTATAATATACCATGATGGTTATAAATATTTATATTTACCAATTTTTCTGTTAAGAAAGTGTTGAATTGCATTATGTTCTATTTTCGGTCGTATAGCGTTTAACGCCTTTCGAACACGTCAGTTTTCCCCCCCGCCCAATCGGGTCTCGCTGTACGTGAGTTAGCATATGAGGTTCCTTTTACGAGAAAGAGTTGCAGGCCCATTGCCCTTGGGTTGGGAAAGTGTGGAGTGCGAGATATTAATTATACCGACACCGGGACGTTTTCGTTTCAACGCCTTTGCGTAACCTTTGCGCCACGCACTCCACTTAATTATTATAATTGTATTATAATTTAAAGAAAACACGTGTGAGAAAGTTGTTATAGATAAATGTATACATTTTTATTTTGTTTATCACTCGTTTACAAATATTAACTGCTTTAAATTATATGTTTTCGGAGGCATGAAATTTATTTGCATTGCAATTTTGTAGAGCCTTAATTATTCTACATGAGGACATATGATGAGACGGGGTTTAATTATAACATTTACAATTAATATTTAACGATTCAGTCGCATTTTAATGCAGATTCATCAAACTTTATAACAATTTGATCATCAATAAACGATAAAATATCATTCAATACAAAACATTATTTACATTTTTTTTAATAATCTAAAGCAGGGGTCGGCAAAGTTTAATACGTTAGTTTTTGCAAAGGGTATTCTCCCCTTTCAAAGTTATAGGAGACTTCTATTGGTAAGTCTTAGAAGTCCTTGGAGAGGAAGAGGCTTTCTAGAGTCTCTTGGGTGCTACTCATACAGGAATAGCAACATCAGGTGATTGTTCCGATAAGAACATTCTTCTAATGGGTGTTCTGAAGTTTCTAGGGAAGTTTAAATTGTAGTGGATCCTAAACAAGTATCTAGGCTGCTCTAAAGTCATAAAAAGCTGAATTTAAGCATATAATGAATCAATTTGTTTGGCATATTTGTTTGCAACAAAACTACGTTTGAGTTTAAGTGTTGGTCCTAACTCTCCTGTGGGAATCGAAAAGTCACTCTCCAGTATGGTAAACTTCTGCACCCTAGCTGCATTGGAAATCGCTTGCTTATTTGTAGCATCAATTCCAGCCTGAATCGCCTTAACCAAATTTGGATGAGGACCGGTAGCAATAACTTCATGAGTGGTACTAGCCGGGCATCCTAGACCATGCAACCATTCCTGACAACCCTTCGTAAGTGTACTCAAAGGAGCTGCATTCTCATCCACTTCAGTTTTGAGCGTGAGCAACATACAGAGAAACTTCCTCCGATCACCAACCAGCATAGCGTTGCTTAATTGAGGTAGTTCCTTCTTAAGAATATCTTCTATTGGAACAGGAGCAACGTTCTCACCTCCAGCTGTAATGATGATTTCCTTAAGGCGTCCTGTGATGTAAATGAAGCCTTTGCTATCCATTGTTCCAAGATCTCCAGAATGTAACCAGCCTTCGGAGTCTAGAGCTTCTTCGGTCTTAACCTGATCTCCAAGATAACCCATGAAGACATGTCTTCCATACATACAGATCTCACCCTTGCCTTCACTATCTTTGTTAGCGAATCTAGTTCTAGTTCCTGGAATGGGCATTCCAATACTCTTTAAGTCACAGGCTTCCGGGGTCGAGACAGTGTGGGCACCAGATGCTTCGGACATACCGAAAACGTCCATGATTGGCATGTCTAGACTCATGAAGTACTGACGTACTTCCACAGAGAGTGGGGCCGCTGCCGCGAAGAAAGAGACGCAACGGTTAAAGCCCAAGGCTGCTTTTACTTTTTTGAAGATTAGGGTTGAGGCTATGCTGTAACTCCAACTGGGAGAGTTAATTCTGTAGAATATAATTAATATAATTAGAAGGAGTAGTGAATTGCCACGAGAATAATGATTTTTATCCTACCGGATGATAACCGGAGTAGGACATAATTTATTTTTATTAATGATTTCCGGATTCAAATCTAGTAGGTGACATTTTTATTTTTTTCTTTCAATTAATGTAATTCGTTCTTAAATGTCATGAATTTTGAAAAATGTATATATTTTATAGGCTATCAACCCTGAGGTTTTTCCGCCGTGTTTGTACATATATTTGTGTGTTTACAATTTGTATTTTGTTTTTGTTGTGCAGTTGTTAGGTGTTGAATGTTGAGTGTAGAGAGTTGAATGTTGAAGTGTTGAATGTGTAGTGTTGTAAGTGTTTGTTGAAAGTTGTGGGTGAATAATATTCAGCCGGTGGATTGCCCATCTCGGGGAATCGAACCCCGTCCTCCTACGTGGTTCGCCGAGACGCTACCACTAGGCTGCCATATTGACTACAATATTTAAATAAATTGTGATATTCTGCCAGCGGTATCATAATTTTTCCTTCTGCATTCTTATGATCGGTTGGACACATCCCATTTTCTCCTATTGATATGAATACACTTTTTATATAAAGGCTTGATTCTCAGTATTTTTTATTAAAACATTTAAAAAGGTCCTAAACTTTTTAGATTTGGAACTCAGTTGTTTGTATTTTAGGTCAACTTTTAAAACCTCTCATTATTTTTTCCAAATAACAAAACAAAATTACTATTCAACCATCTAATGACACAGCCAAAAAATAAAGAATACAAAGAGTTAATAATCTCTTCTTGCGTTCTAAAACAGTGATTTGCACAATGCACAGTCGAACAACACTTGAATTACATTACATCATACATCGTTATGCACTAAAATGAGCAGTAAAAAAACCCAGCCAATCGCCATCTCCTCAATTGCTACTTTAAACTTGCGGTTAAATCAAACAGAGATAGACATAGTTGACTGATTAATAGGAAGTGAACATGTATAAACATATACAAAGCTGACTTGCATTCAGTAGTGTTCAGTATTCTCGCGAGGAGACAGCTTTGCCAATTCTCTGACTGCAAGTAATATTATCTGCGCTAAAGTGAGTTTAATTATTTATTTTTAAATCAATTAAATACCGATTAACGAACCTAAACTTACAGAATACTATAATGAAAACCAATTTATCTACATAAACTCATGTACGAATATGATAGATTAATGGTGTTGGATGAATTGAATAGTTCATTCATTAGAATAGTTAAAAATGCAATAAATTGAGAATAATTTTCTGAAATTTCCATAATTACCCTTTCATAACGTTAGTATGATGTTGCAAAGCGTGTCCTTTGGCCCATGAGGCCAAGGCGGTTTTCACTGGTCCATTTGCCTTCGCTACTTCAAGCATCTTCTCTCGGATCTTTTCGTAGATACGCGGTACACCTACAAATCTGGTGGGTTGGGCTTCTTGGAGGGTTTTTACCAGAGTGCCTTTCAGGGCATTCTTGTCAGCGAAGTAAACCTCAGCAGCTGTAGATATGACTATGTAGATGTCTACGACTTGGGCAGCTACGTGGCTCATTGGAAGGTAGCTGACTATCCGTTCGCAGGCGACGTCCATGTGAATCCGTTCATTGACGGCGACGGCGTCAAAGATAAGATTGTCATGGGATAACATTACTGCTTTTGGGTTTCCCACTGTTCCAGACTGTTGCAGAAAACAATAAATTCCATTATCATTCATTCAAAATATCATTTTCGGTTGTTTAAGATAGAGCAAAGCTGAATTGGTATTTTTAGGACGTTATACAAACGATAATTTCTCTCTTAATACATTGTAATTTACCGGGCGGGCACATTATATTTTCTGTTCTGGTAACTTATCAAAATATGTTATTTGACTAAAGTTTTTTAGTAATTTAACACAAAACAATCCTAAGTATCTTGTTTTTCTTTTAAAAATTGACATGAACGGATTGGAAGTAGCGTATTTTCTCTTTCAATACAATGTTATTAATAATGCCATGAATATGAATCGATTAAAGCAGCGCACAATGGCCAATTTCGGGTAAAAAACGAGACATTAACTATCAATAACTGGAATTTTAAGCACCCCTTGAAGATTTTCTGTATTCTATCTATTGTAAGTCTATTATTTGTGTCTATTTTATTTAATTTTGGTGGTTTCGCCTAGTTTTCGTTGGGGATGACCCCTTTATTTGCTGAAAATATACCCTATTTCATAACTTTTTTGGCAGGAGTTTGATTTTAGTCTCAAAGTACTCACAAAAATTTGGTCTTTCAGATGATACCATACAATTTATTGTTTGTTTGACCCTTTATAAGGTGTTACTTTTACATTATCTCTTATAGAGTATAAACATCATCCGGGGAAACTCCAGTTAATAAATTTCAGAGGAGTATGAATTTGGGCTTAAAAAATCCATGAAGATTCGCTCTTTCAGATGATGCTGCGCACATAATTGTTTGTGGGGGGGGGGCACATATAAGTTTTTATAGGTCATCACCCCCTGAAATATTTCGCTGCAGCGGTCGGCAACAAAATTTCAAGTGACCAACTTAAGTTTAGTTTAGGCATGCCACATAGGGAATTCTCTTTTGCGAACGACAGTCAAAAACCAGACATAACCTTGTTTTCTCCTTCAATAGATTAACGTAAACCTACTTTTCTCTTCTATTGCCTACTTTTATTACATTTCAATGAATTTGCAATAAAAAATTACGATAGTGCTGAAAATGTCATTAATTAAAACAAATATTAATCATTCTGAAGTAGTTTATGTTAATTTATACTTGATAAAAGTATAATTATTATTTTTGTCTAATTAATTCATTATAGTGAATAATTTAATCGAAAATATTCATTAATTTGAAGGCAACACCAAAAATTGTGGGTTTAAAAGTATTTCTCATAAGAATAAATTCCAAAAATACAAATTGCACGAAAAAAAAATCTATTTGATTTCTCTTTTCATATTTGTGTTGAAACTTCTCAGCGTAATCACGATTTGAATCTGGTTAGTATGTCAGTTCGTAGGTTTCACTTTATTTCTACTTACTCGAAGTTAATTTTCATCGCGCTCAACTTTAGTGAGAGTTAAGAATTACGTTGATTCAAGAAAATGGGCTTAATAGCAATTTTTCTATAGAATATGTTCAAACGAATATTTTACAACCAATTTAATATTTATCAAAGATTCATATAAGTCTTAACATCACAATATATCAAAAATACTTTACAACTATTCTAGTAGAGGTCAATAATAATCGTGTTGATTTAATCAAAATTTGACCTGCGATAAACTTTTATTCGAGTTTTGATCGGATAATCGACTCTAACCCAAGTCATACGATGATTATGTAAAGCAGCTTACAATGACAACAAAATGCGAAAGTTTCAAACCAAAAAAAATGAAAACCAAGGAAAAGGATAATAGTAAATAATTTGACTTACCGTAAATACCAATGTGCAACATTCATTCGGCGCCAAATTTTTGATTACGGAATCTAGAGCTTCGTCGGTTTCTTGAGCACCAATTTCCATCAATTGCTTCCACTATTTCAAGAATTTCAAGAATTATAAGAGTCAGTTTGTCACGATTTTAAGTTTAAGAAAAACTTACGCTATAAACTGATGAATCTTTTGGTTCACCACTATATTGAATAATTGCATGAAGATTAGGAAGTTGATCTTTGATAGAGAGAATCTTCTGAAGTTGAGCATCATCTTCAACAACACAAATATTTGCTCTGCTCGTCTTTAAACAATGTAAACAAGCTTCGGGTGTGTTTGTCGTGTAAATTCCAGCAGCCATTCCACTAAAAATGGACAATTTTGTTTATTTTTATAGTTTGTCATACCGTTTTCAAGTGTATAATCTGAGTTAAATGTTTTTAAACCTTAAATGTTTTCAAAACACACATATTTGAGGTAATATATGTTTTTATGACAATGTAGTGTTAGTCATGCGTGACTTTACATTAATCATCACATAAACATGTTTCATGGTCGATAATTTGATTACGTTTATTAGAAATAAATGTTTGTAAGACTTACCCTGCAAAAATTGCTGCCAAATCTGACATGAACCATTCGGGACTATTGAAACCAAGGATGCCGACTCCATGATGACGTTCTAGGCCCAATTTTAAGAAGGCTTTTGCACAAGTTCGAACATTCTCATAGTATTTCCTGATTTAGAGAAGAAAAACATTTTAGAATTTAACAAAAAATGAAATTCTCAACAGAGGAACCTCATTTAACTGGCCAAAAATACATGATTTTCACGATTTTCATGATTTTCAAATTCATAAGCGCAATGAAATGTTTTAACATTAGACAATAGATATTTAAGTTAAGTTAGTCAATGTAAAGTTAAACATTAACGACAATGCCTCGTTTTTTGATAAGCGCAGCTGCGTACACTCTAACATCTTTAATTTTGATCAGATATCAAAAAGCAAAAAGTTTTTGTAATGTCTAAATTTTTTCTTGAATATGACGCCGAGAGATTTTAAAGTTAACGTTTAATTTTTGCATTGAAAATTCTACTTAAAAATACGAGAAAATATGCATATATTTTTTTTTTCTAAAAAATTATTAACGTCATATTCTAGAGAATTGACATATCTATAAAATTAGCTATTTCTCAGCCAAATTGTTGTAGTATTATTTTCCCTATCGTGTACGCAAAATCGAAAAACAAAAAATACTATATATTCACAAGTCCGTTTTATGAGCTATAACTTTGAAAATACGTCAGCTATCGATTTGAACTTGTTAGGAAATATTCTTGAATAGTTTAGCTATGGATTTAGATTACTTCCCAATGGTTCTTGATCCGATAAATGAGATTTCTCCATTAAAAAAAGTCAACTTACAAGTAAGAAATTTTCTTCCACTGATTATCCTCTCTATAAGCAAGTGCTGTATGGTTCGGATACTTATCTACTGTCCTCTTAAACAAAGTAGGAACTGAGATAACCGGATGTCGCTCAATCGCTGGACTAGTTTCAGGAATTCGTAATTTAACCAAACCATCGAGATGACTTGTTGTATAAGTTTCTGCTGGAAGTTCCTGATCGGGTCCTGAACAAAAAAGTTATTCTTAACTTCATTTAATTTAAGTTTTTCACATAAGTTGGCTTAATTTATTTAAATCAAAATGCACTTACCATCCTGATGATTAAAGGCAATCTCTTCCATTATAACTGATTTTTGCTTGCTCTTACTGAAAGGTCGAAACAGGATTAAACCAATAAGTCTCAACGTACCTAGCAAGTTGACTTATTGAATATTCTTGATTAGTCAACTAATAGGCCAGGTTTTGATAAACCTGTTGTTGCTGATTAAATACAAACCTTTCAATGTGGGATCACTGAAGTTATTTTACCTCAAACCGGTCGGATTTTGACTAGGAAACGATTTTTGGAGGTCTGTCTGCCTCACTGAATAAATTAAAAATAATTAATTGAGCCCAAAATAGTTAACAATTCACAAATGGTCACCAAGTTGAATGAGATTTGACTTTCTTAATTATTGGCCAATATTACGACAAAACAAGTATCAATTTTTTATGTACGCGGTTTTACAGAGATAAATTTCCATAACGAATAATTAAATCTGAATTATTCAATCTAACAATGTTGCCACAATTAAATTGTAAAGAATCAAGTAAAATATAGAGATTTATTTGGTAATTAATATATTTTGTATTTTATAGCTTTGATTTTACTTATTTTCTCATCAATTTACACCTACTTTAATATTTTTCAAGATTCATTGCACGTTGTATTCTGCGAAACGTGCTAGTTTAGACTAAAACCTAATGAGACTGGATTGTATGTAAGTAGTCTTGTGGTCGCATTGTTCACTAAATATTATTCCTTACGAGAAAGTATGACACTTGAAAAATGCAATGAATATTTCCTTAATTACTGTGAGTTGTCATTGGTTTACCATTTAAGAATTGTAAAAGAGTACTTACGTTTTGATGTTAATTCCAACTGATGAATGTTGATAATGATACAAACGTTTATCTCGTCACACGCACCGAAATGGACTGAAATCAATGGTTCAGCGCATCTGTAAAAGTTCGCTGTTGTGACAACCTCTTACATCAGTCGTTGTTTTATCAAGATTTGAGCAAAGTACTATTAATATGCGTTGGTTGTTTGTGGGGTGTACAAATATGGGAAAAATATTCAAATTTCGTAACGAGAGGTTGAAGTTTATGCAGTTTTAGATAATTAATCCCGGTTTACATGGAATCATAAAATCTTAAGTGTCTGAAGTGATATTATCTTAAATTAATTTTGATTTTGTTGTAATGAATATTGAGTGATGAGATATAATTGTGAAGATGACCTATGTCAAGTTTTGTGAAAATAAAAGAGGATACAGATTTAAGATGAAAAGGGGGAAATGAGGTTGATCAGATTAAATTTGTTTCTGAAATTGATAGGAATTCATGAGGTACAAAGCAAACTGGACTCTCCAAATTTTCGCACAGAACTGTTTTTATTTGGCATGACTACGGTTTTGGTATACTATGGGGCGAACCCTTTGCCCCTCGTGCAACCTTGCATTCCTGTGGGGCCGTTGCGGTCGTCAGTAACCGCCAGTGCGCGTCAACTCTCGGCCTCAGCAACGATTCCGATCGGCAAAGGTCTCCTGTCTCATCCGTAGATGTTGCAATCACTTTATTACAAAAAATATACTATCAAAATAGTTGTTTACAGCTTTTATGGGTATGCTCATAAAGGTATTGTGAGTTGTGGGTTCTATTCGTAGGTTCAAAACTTCTGATGATCACTTTGTTGGGATCACTCCTATCTTGTCTGTCTTCCCTGACATGATTTCCTTAACATGATCATTCTGAGGGGACTACAACCAAATACCAAGGAACTTAGTTATCTCCTGCTTAACTCCGGCGTGCTGTGCTTGATAGATCAAATTCTATGGTTACAATTGCAACTCCTACTACTTGCTATTGTTGGATCAGTCTACCAACATGACCATATTATTCTGACTGGTGACCTTAGCATGCTCAACTGCATATAATCAGCCTGACATGATTATAGTAGTGATTTCTTAGAATACTAACCCTGAAATCACCTCAGTATGATAAATTACCTCTTATTTGCTAGTTGCGTCCAAACCACGATATTCATTAGCCTCTCGTCATTCCTAGAACAACCTCAATAACCTTGCATACATCTCCAATAACCAAAGTAGATTCTGTCTAAAGTAGATTCAAGTAGATTCATTTCAAGTATCTCTTAATAACAAAAACGCACTCACGCTGCAACAAAAAAGCGCAAAAATCATATCAGACTGCCAGATATTAATCTTTTTCAATGTGACCTCGCATAATTATGATATGCTTAGTAGCATGATTATAAATTCGCACTATGTTGCCATAGGAAACTTCACACAATCCCTGAAATTGTTGAATTCCTTACGGTCTTTAGCAGACAATCTTGAGTGACTCTAAATATAAAGTAGAATGAAAAAATGGCTTGCTTGGTTACTTGGTTATTACTACGTTAAATCTGGATGTCATATGGATGTCATAAAAATAAATTGCTAACATTACTAGCCAAAACCATAATTATAATTAAGCATCTATGATGATCAATTGATAGGAAGGGATAATAAACTATGTTTGGAAATATTAAATAATTATGTTGTTGCGAATCTGCACACGCGATTTTTACAGAATACAAATTAGTTGCATCCATTGATGTAGAAAGGGTAAATTTTCTACTCGTTTGCAAGTTTATAAAGTTAATGTGAGACTATATATAGTTCATTTTCAGACTACTGGTGACTGATAAAGTTTCACTCAATTGAATGAGGTGCAAAGTTTTCACTTGCGGTTGATATTTGATCAGAATGGGCGAAATAAACGAGTAAGTGTTTTGGAAACTCATAAAATAGATCTTTCTAAGGATAATTATGTTTCAGAGCAAGAAAATTTGAGTTAATTGTCCATGGAGTCAAACAAACTGGTATGTATGAATCATTAGACCAACTTTTCTGGGTTTCCCTGAAGAATTTCCTGTTTCAGTTGATACCAAGGGGCTTAGACCTGAAACCACCCTAAATGAATACCTCCGGGATCATCTACATCTTACTGGAACTAAATATATGTGTCGGGAAGGTGGTTGTGGCGTATGTATTGTTTCTGTAACAGCGAAGAATCCGCGAACTGGTGTCAAGGAAACCTTTGCCGTCAATTCTGTAAGATCTTTGAGCCTCCTTCTTCCCTCTTACTTTTGCGTTTAGTGATTTAGTGATGTTAGTGATTACCATGAACGTTTATAGTGTTTGGTATCCATTTTATCATGTGCTGGTTGGGATATCACCACCACTGAAGGACTAGGCAACCGTGCTGAGGGTTACCATCCGATTCAGCAGAAGATTGTGCAATTTAATGGCACCCAGTGTGGGTTCTGTACTCCTGGGATGGTTATGAACATGCATGCTCTTCAGGAAACTGGAAAGATGACTATGGCTGAGATTGAGAACTCGTTTGGTGGGAATATTTGTCGTTGCACGGGTTATCGTCCGCTTTTGTCTGCTTTTAAATCGATGGCGAGCGATGCGAATGAGACGATTCTAGGGATTATTCCGGATATAGAGGAGATTAAGTTGTGTAAAAAAGATGGTTGTAAGAAGACATGTCCAATTCCATGTGAGGATGCACAGACGCCGGTGGTGTTTGATTTACAACATGATTTGAGGAGTAAAAGGAAGTTGGAGGATGTTCATCCTATTGTTCCAGAGACTAAGAATTGGTTCAAGGTTGGGAGTATTCCAGAGATTTTTACGGTTTTTAGTAAACGGGGAGATGAGGAGTATAAGTTGGTAGCTGGAAATACTGGAAAAGGTAAGATAGATTGTACCAAATCTTGAACCTTAGAAATGTCCGGTGATTGATTTCGATTACCTGGGAAGAGCTATTAGTACATTTCTAAAACATGGGAGTTCCTAAGATATAATTTGGTTAAGAATACACCAATTTAGCCTATCTATCAGATACTACTTGTCTAATTTGAATGCCCTAAATCTGAAGACAAACGAATACATGCTATTAATGTGCAAATTTCTTTTCAGGTGTTTATTGGGACATGGCAGAAGCCCCATACTATATCGACATAAGTGGCGCTGCTGATCTTCGTATGTACAGCCATAATACCGATAATTTAGTCCTCGGTGGAAACTTCACCATAACTGAAATGATAAACATGTTCACTGAAATTTCCAAGAAAGATGATGGTTTCCAACACTTGAAGAAAGTGGTAGACCACTTGGATTTAGTTGCCACGGTCCCTGTTCGGAATGTAGGTCAAACAATACCCAATTAATACTTATATTTAGTAAAATGCTTTTCTTAGATCGGAACAATTGCTGGTAACCTCTTTATGAAATACAAACACAATGAGTTTCCTTCAGATATATTCTTGCTTCTGGAGACCATCAAAGCCAAGTTGATATTAATAGGTATTGAGTTCTTCACTCCTTCAGGTGGCCTAAATTTTATAATTTCAAATATTTTTAGATAATACTCAGAAGGAACACAATGTAACACCTCATCAGTTCTTGGGACATAACATGACTAAGAAAATAATAGCTCGTGTAGAGATTCCTCCTCTAGATGGAAGTTACAAATTTGAGTCATATAAAATCATGCCCAAATCACAGAATGCCCATGCTCATATTAACGCAGGCTTCTTGTTTAAACTGAACGGTGATAATATTGTCGAGGAGGCTAATATCTGTTTTGGGGGTATCAATCCCACGTTTGTGCATGCCAGGAATGGGGAAAGGTATATAACTGGGAAGAAACTGTTTGATAATGGCAACATACAAACACTATTTCAACAACTTAAGGGCGAGTTGATGCCAGACTATGATTTACCTGACCCGACTCCATTGTTCCGACAAAAACTAGCAATTGCTCTTACCTATAAGTGTATCCTTTCTTTGGCTCCGGAGGAGGTGGTCAGTAAATTTCATAAAAGTGGTGGGAATAAGTTGGTACGGCCAGATGTATCTAAGGGCACACAAGATTTCAAGACCAATAAGTCCATGTATCCGATTGGACAACCTGTAGACAAGTATGAGGCTGCTGATCAGACGACTGGAGCGGCCAAGTATGTCATGGACCAACCTGACCTTCCTGGACAGCTCTATGCTGCGTTCGTTTTAGCCAAGGCACCTGCTGGATCTGTTGTCAAGTCTATAGACGCTTCAAAAGCTATGGTAAGTTCTTTTTAAACGAATTGAACTTGTCAAATCTTATCCAAGGTCGCAGACTTTACAAGGCTAGGAAAACCCTGAATAGAAGGTCGGCATATGTACAACGATTTTGATCTTGAAACATGTACTTCTGAGTTAAGTCTTTTAAGTCTAGGAAGATTTAAAGGTGTCTTTCCTTAGAGCCTAGAAGATGTCTCAGGGTTCTTCCAAGCTTCAGATATTGAGGAAATGGGTGGAACGAACACATTTGTACAAGCTCACCAGTTCATGTATGTAGAAGAGGAGAAAATCTTTGTCGCGATCAATGACAAGGTACAGTATTACTACCAACCTGTAGGTGTCATTGTGGCGAAGACCCAACTGCTAGCAGAGCATGCCGCTGAAATGGTAGAGGTGTCTTATGACTTACCTACCACCAGTCCTTTTATAAATGCAAGAGATGTTGTAAGTCGCAAGGAGAAGTCCAGGATTATTAACCATGAAACTGTTGTACCCAAACATCAAGGTATACCCCTCTCCTCTTGGCATTTAAATATATGAACTCCCCGTAAAATTCTAGATCTTAATACCCCGAGGAAACTGTCGGGCAAATTAGATATGAGCTGGCAGTACCACTATCACATGGAAGATCAATGTGTAAGCATCGAGCCAGATGAAGATGGAAGGTACAATATAAATGGGGCCACCCAATGGCTGGATGGTTGCCAATTGGCCATCACGGGGGCATTTAAAGTCCCAGCCCACAAGCTAAACATAACGGCGCGTCGTTGTGGTGGGGCTTATGGTGCGAAAATCACTCGTAGTGCCTGGGTCGCCTGTGCTGCCATGTTAGCTGCTTTGAAACTTCACAAACCCATCAAATTCTGGCTTCCGTTCCATGTGAATATGAACGTGATTGGATGCCGAAATCCCGTATCCAATGACTACGAAGTAGGTTTCGATGAAAATGGAAAGATTGGCTTCCTTAATCATACTATCTACCACGATGTTGGACTACATCCTAATGAGTCTCCCAAGGAGGGTATGATGGACTTGTTATTGAGTACGTACAATCCGGATACGACCCAAATTGATTATAATATGGTTCGTACTGATATGCATACTGCTGTTTGGACAAGGTCTCCAGGAACGGTTGAGGGTGTAGCTCTTATGGAAAATGTCATGGAGCACATTAGTTATTCACTTGATAAGGATCCCGTTGATGTGCGCCTGGCGAATTTAAATGATGAAAACTATCCGTTGATTAAAACTCTTTTCGAGCAATTTGTAACATGGTCGGACTTCCGGGCTAGAAGATCAGACATAGAGAGCTTTAACAAAGTAAGTTCCTTAGATCCAAAATAGCAAGCTCTTAGTGGTAATGGTAATTGCAGGAAAATAGATGGAGAAAACGAGGTATTGCCTTATGTCCAATGATTTACAAGATGTTATTCTGGGGTAGTTACAATTGTCATATTTCGATTTACCATCAGGATGGAACAGTCTGTGTATCCCATGGTGGAGTTGAGATTGGCCAAGGAATTAATACCAAGGTAATCGCTTTCATTAATTATTCTTCATGATTAAGCAATGAATTATCAGTAATGACGTGCTTACAGGTTGTCCAAACCGTAGCTCATTGTCTTGGGATTGATATGAGCCTGATATCCGTCTATCCCTCGAATAACATGGTTGCTCCTAACTCTTATCCAACTGGTGGAAGCCAAACAAGTGAAGCTGTCTGTTTTGTAAGTAGATTTATAACAGCGGGTACCATCAGATTAGATGATTATCTGATGGTACTTTCATCTTCATAGCGACATAGTTTCTGAAGGTTCTACAACTTTATAAAAAACCTCAACATATCTAACTCTTTAGGGTTTCACAAAAGCTTGCAAAGTTCTCAAACAACGTATCGACGATGCTGCAAAAACTGCTAAACTCCCTGAAAACGCTACATGGCCTGAGAAAGTTAAAAATGCTTATAAAAACCTGATCAATTTAGCTTCCAATGAAATGTAAGCCCATTTTAGTCAGTAGGTAACCTTCTACACTAATCCCTTTTTAAGTTGGAGCATGGAATCAAGCCCCTATCCAATCTACGCCATAGCAGCAACCGAAGTAGAAGTAGATATCCTTACTGGGAATATAATCATTCAACGCGCAGATCTCCTAGAAGATGCCGGAGACAGTATGAGCCCAATCATAGACATGGGTCAATGCGAGGGAGCTTTCGTTATGGGTTTGGGATACTGGACCAGCGAGGAAATGATCTTTAACCATGATGGTCAGAAGATGACCAACCGCACCTGGACCTATAAACCGCCAGGTTGCAAAGACATCCCCGTTGACTTTCGTGTTAAATTTCCTGATGGTATACCTAATCCGTTGAGTCCTTTTAAGACTAAAGGTAAATCAACTGAATTCATTCGCCGTCCATACTGAGAGAATGCTAATTATTTGAATTTTAGCAACTGGGGAACCACCTCTTTGCTTGGCCATCTCAGTAGCACTTGCTATACGACATGCAATCAAGACAGCAAGAACCCAAGCTAATCCCAAGGCAGATCCATGGGCTCCAATTAGTAAGTCTTAAAAAATATCAAAATGTTAAGGATTCCTAATTATTTATGTTTTTTCAGATGGTCCATGCAGTGTTGAATGGAATTTCTTAAACTCACTTAATGAATTTAAACAGTACACGCTTTAATTTAGTGTTAAATTAACATTTCAATGTTGTTAATTCCTTGATACATATTCAACAGGTTTAGCACAAATAAAATTTGAATTAATATTATACATTGGCAAACTCCTGACTTGTTAAATACATTATTACTAAACTTTAAAAAACCTACTTATCAGCAGAGATGCTGATAATTGATTACAAGTCATTGTCGCAATGGTTGTCTAGGTTGAAAGTCTGAGGCGATTCTTAAAGCAGGCACAATCACACCTTCTGTGATCAAACTACACAACGTAGAACTTTAGTGTAATATTGGTTGTTATGATAAAAATTAGATAATAAAGTGCACAATTATGGATCGCCATCTGTGACCCAACAGCTTAACTTGTAAACTTGTAATAGTGGTTGCCTATATACTTGTATATTCTAATACTCATTTCTCGTCGATAATATGCCAGCAACCGTATTCGGGAGAATTCAATGCTAGTTTTTTTTTTGTAACTGCTATGCGTTACGAGTCTGGGTTGAGTATATTACGTGTGAGCGTGCGCAGTTCGTACTTATGAAGCTTGGTTCAAACTTATTGTTGCAATGGAACCTTGTAGTTTTAAGCCAAAGTATGAATAAAATTATAAATATCATTCAATATGCACATAAAACAATATTGAAGAGAAACTTGTTAGTTACTAAAGGAAAAAAAAAGAGTTATGAATCATACATATTAAAATGCTATCAAATTGATAAAACGATAGGCGAGATACAAGATAAACACGTGCAGGCCAAGTGCAGCTCACGTTTATTATCTCATTGAGCTGTGAATGATTGCCACTTAATGAGCGTGTAAAATCGCGCAAGGGTGCGACGATGTTGCAGAATTATGAAAGCATTGATATCTCATACATCGCGCATCGACGCGTGCGCTTATCAGCCCCTGGATCGCGCTCAATTCACGCTCGATGTGATCGCAGTCATTCGGTGAGGGTGCACGATGTGATGATTTTTGCATCGCTGAACGACAAGTACGCCCTGCGCGCCCCCGCCACGTCGGTAATAATACATTTCTCACCTTTTGCCATGGTGATAATGGGGATTTGATGAGCGCGACGATGCGAACGGCGCTAAAATTCTGCACTGCATTCTGCATTCGCGAAGGTTGGGCTGGGCCAATTGTGTGGAGGTGTTGAAGCGTGGATGGTATTGTCAGACAATCGCGAGGTGTCGATGTCAGATAGCGAACACATTTTCTGCTGTTATCCGTGCTCGCGTACTGTGACAATTGCGATGAGTATGCCCTGGGAGGGCACAGGTGCTTGGGTTTTTATACATTTTGAAGCTTTTGAATGCTGTTTAATGAATGTAATCTTAATTTTTTGCA
>WSZQ02068951.1:11356-24245 GCA_019419845.2 Weissflogia rhopalogaster
TATATATATATAGTGCCATCATTCTTTTGGTATGTTAACAATTAAAATGACGCAGAATTAGATAAACTTCAGGATGATTGTAAACAAGAGATAAGTCGCTGCATCATTAACATTCATCTAGAATTAATTTAACAATAAGCGACTACATTTTACGTGCATTGCACTTTTATTACGCTCTACAACATGTTTGAAAAAATTACACTTGTTGAACAGAAACGGAAACAACGCGTGTGAAAATGAGTCACCTAAATTGAAGTCACTCACGGATTTAACATTTAACCATTTTTAACTGTTCCGCATTGCGGCGGCGGCATCCTAGTTATATTATTACTCGCATATCCGAATATTTCTGCACTTAGTTGTTTGGAGGTAGGCATCGCCCACAAACATCGAGTCATACCGTTTACTACGGTAAGAAAGTGAACATCATGCGAATTACGATAAATTCCTGCGAAAAGTTGCGTACTTCACAGGAAACGTTATTTAACAGACGTCACCTTATCAATTGATTGCGTTTTTGTATCGTCATAAGTGATAATTCATGACGACCTAATACATGTTTGACTTAATGTATGTTTGACTTAATACATATTTGCTGATATTTGTTAGAAATAGTCAAGTTATGTAGGTTTGACGAGCTATAAATAGAACGTGTGCAACTACTGTTAAAGTAGAGTAGTCATTATTTGAATTAGTTTTATCTATATATCTCTAGTAGAGTGCAATTACTTTTTCTTGATTAAATATTCTTTAAATATTACATTATGGGTTGGGATAAATTGTTAGAGTTAATTCGAGGTAGATTTATTCAATTATTTAATTTGTTGCTTATGTAATTGATTAAATTAGGAGATTGAGCAATTGTAATAATTCTTACGATTATGATAGGATCAAAAACCACAATGACGACAATAGAAATTCGTAGTAGTCGCAATGTGCTCGGGAATAAAATTTATTGTCTCAAATCGACGGATATTAGGCGCCAGTAAAAAAGTACAAAAATGAATCATTCTAACTCTTCGAAAAATCTTTTAAACTATAAAAATTATCGACGCAGAAAAAGGTAATGCTTCCGACAAATAGGCGTAATATTCCTCTGAGTTTACTTGATAAATATTACTCATAACCGTACTTATGAATGTAACATGCATTGGGTAAATAATTTAGGAACCTGTTGGCGCACTGTTATCTTGTGTGAGTCATTGCATCAGCTGCAGTGTGATAACATGTATATCTCGGTGGCGAAGTGTATCGCCTCGTAATTCCAAAAGAAAGAAGAACGGGGTGAGGATGGCGCTGACATTGAATAATCACAATGTCGTGAATCCACACGGGTTACACAGCAAACGTGGTGCGGCCGTGTAGCCCGTGTGTAGCGCGTGTGGGACGTGGGTGCACATTCCAGATGTGTCCGAACGATTAGCGCTGACAGCCACCGCCGCACGTCCGAATTGTTAATGGCGCTCGCCGTGCGTTTTAACGACGCGCCCCGGCCGCCTCGCCCGCCTCACTCGCCGCCAACCGCCGCCGAAACCACCCTCCGCGCGCGACCAGTCGTCGCGCTAATGAGACCGCCCTGACGGACGATTTCACCTTCGCGGACGCTGTGTAGCAAACGCTGCGCGAGAAGCTGCGCATATGCATGTCGCATGCGTGGATATGGCGTGATCCATTACCGGATTCATTAAGACCGACCTAATATGACATGATTGTCTCCGTTCCCTTGCGCTGGCCAGTGCATACGCATACACACACTGCAATTACTTTTTCCCGGCGATTATTTCAATTTATGTACGCGACACGCAACGGTGTACTTGAAAAATGCTCATTATTATACATACGACGACTGCCGCAAAGCTGCTGGAGACAAAAACGTTAAATTGCCAGTAATCTCACCCGGTGCGGCATACACACACACATGACTTGCAGCAGGTTGCAAGTAGTGTTGGATATGTCGGGCAGGTTGGAAACTCTCACCGTGCAGATATCGCCGCATAAAACTGGCCAACATTTTAACATCTTGTATAACGCAGAAAGTGCATTTTTACTTCCTAATTTCCCGCTGACTAGCCGGTTTATGCAATAAGCAGTACGATTGCAATGAAAGTGGAAATAATTATTACGCATATTCGATCCCCTCAATTTCCAGAATTACTATACGAGATTGGCAAAAGGAATGCATTCCTTGCAAAACACTACTAGTTGAAAAAAACTACTATTCATGGGAAAATCCTAGTTAGGAATCCTTATAACACAGGACGATCCCCGGTTCATCCTTAGACGCTTTGTGAGGGTCTTAGCAACAAGATGCTATTAGTACCCGTTTATTTGAAGTATGAAAAATCAAACCGAAACCATAGCGATTCAGTGTAAATTTAAACAATTTGATGTGAAAAACGCAACGAAAACAAAACAAACATTGGTGACGTCGTCCTAGATTGTGGTGTGAATCCTAAACTTGATCCAGCTCCATTCATAAAAGTGCGCCGTGTTTATTGACGGACGATTTTTGCTCATAGTGTCATCAAATAGTTTAAGTGTCCCCATAATGTGCAATTTTTTCGGCGGACTCCGTTTATTGTCGTTGCTTGTTGCTAGGTATGATTTTATAGAAAGTGTGATCGGTGATCTAGTTTCCGCTGTCATCCTACTATATACGATGAGGTAATCTACATTCATCGAGCAATTAAAAACGTTTTTTTTTCTAATTAATATTCGTTTACTACGCGTGCTAAATGATTTTAAAGAGTTAACTGCTGTGTTAATCGACGCAAAATAAAAAGAAATTAAATAAACGAAACAAGAAATGAAATAAAAGCAAGAGGAATGGAAGAAAAAAGAAATTGTTCTTATTTCGGCTGACTAAATATAAGATGACGTCAACCCACACTTGATCCACGAATAAGGATTCTGCAAGTTCTTTCATGTTCTCCCGTGTTGGGCGATTTCAAGAAAAAAGCGTCTTAAATCAATGCCAGGTCGAGTGAACGATAAGCACTACACATATTATGTCAGTTTATCGTTAATTGTATCTTACTTACACTAATGCTATTAAATTAAGTGATACACCACTAGATAGCTTGATTCCTCTGCATTTATAATCGGAATTTGGATTTAATATTTTCATTTTTTATATGAAATTATGAAGTGTAGACTTTACCCTTTGATGATGATATGAAAAATTAAAATGTATTCAAATAGTCATATATCAGCATATTCCTTACTTCATAATCTATTAACTGGTGTATAATTTATTGATATACAACATGTGTAGGACTATTTCATTAGAGTAGATATAAAAGCGCGCAGTTGAGTACATGTAAGTCGTCCATAAACGAGTTTTGTTTTCAGGTAATTTCGTTCGACGTGAGTGGCGCGTACATTTGTTACACGCCCTACAGTGTCTCAACTCACATATGGACAATTTACATGCGGTCCACTGCGCGCTTCTATATTTACTGCAGAAAAAGGATGATACACAAGCAGGATAACTATAGCCTATACATCATTTAATAGACTATGAAATAGAGAATATGCTGATATACGAGTCCTTAAATACATTTAACTCCTTCATATCGTTATCAAAGGGTAAAGTCTAACCTTAATAACTTTGTATAAAAATTGAAAATTTTAAATTCTAATCATTGATTATAGAAGTAGAAGAGTCAAGCTATCCAATGGTGTATCATTCATTTGGATATCATTATTATAAATATGATAAAATTCATGATAAAATATGTCAAATCTATATATTTAGCGTTCACTTCTCGCTGCATCGATTTAAGACGAATTTTTCTTAAAATCGTTCCACTGGACAATTTTCCATTTCGTTTCAAGGTTTTAAAACAGGTGAATCCCTTAAAAATCACTTAAACTGTCTAGTTTATAAATATTTATATAGTAATTGGCATAATTGACGTAATTGGTAAACGGTGTTTAGTTTACGAAACGCACATCCGTATTGGTGGTTGGAAAAAAATGTTTTTGGTTAGTGTTCCGGGAGAGTTGCGGCGGGTTGTCGCCAGGGCGCTGACGCAGAGATCGACTTATGAATGAAACAGCGCGCGCCTCGGGTCGATGTTGTGGTAGGCGGAGTGGGGGGACGTGTAAGTACTTAAGTAAGTTTGAATCAAACCTAATAATTGCATTTGCGGAGCACACGAGCCGATGAGCGACGCGTCGAGGTGGTGTGTGCAGTGCATCACGTCAAACTCCGTACTTAACACGAAAATACAAGAGTGTCAATCCGACGGCGAGAGATAACGTTTGGCGCGAGTGACTTTAATCGAGCCGAGTGCTTAAAATTGTTTTGTGATTTACCGTCTTCCCTGGTTGAGTGTATGTCAATACTCGAATGCGATACACGGATTAAACACACGTGGATTAGGAAGGACCTGAGTCTGAAATGGACGCAAAAGGTTGGTATTTGTTAAATTGTTGAATACAAATAGTTTTTATCTTGTGATCCGAGTTGTTATCAGTGTTGCAAAAACGTGCAGTCAAAAGCAAATATGAGGTGTGCATGAAGTGTGTTTGGATTTCGGGGCAGCGGTGTGACGAAGATCCGTCACTGGTTGCGGGTACCCTGAGTACACCGGACTTACCCGGAGCTCAGTCGGTCCGCAACCGCCGTGCCATTCGCAGTCGTGCGCTCAGCACCTCGAAAATTTTCGCCCAATTTTTAGCGCGCGCGTCCGCCACCGATTGCAACTCGACTCTCTAAGTCAACATTACGCATAATTAAGTGGCATGACCGCGTGGACATGTGTCACAAAACCGATGAGTCATCGTGCGCGATGCCGAAGCGTCGAGTGAGTGCAGATTGCTCAACGTTTATCACGTCGTTTGCAGATTTCCCAACGCAGCTGATTGTCGCCCTGTGCCTGATCCTGTTGGCGCACGAGATGGAAGCTGCGGAGACGAGGCGGTCGTACTGTCTTGACGACCTACAGATGGGCTGTTGTACGAGAAACACACGTTCCACCACCGATACCGATGATCAGACGAAGATCGTCAAGCAGTACATGTGCCGGTTCGAGAAGGAACTCCACTGCGCTGACTGCAGCTTCACAGCCGAGAAGGCGGCGTCGATGGCATGGTCCACGGTGCCAAAGTATCTTCGTGATATCGTCTGCGCCAATCGCACGGAACTGGAAAAACGTCTAGAAGAACTCTACGTCTTCATCGGTAACCAGAAGCCAACGAACGGGGATCACAACACCACCCTGGGGACTATCTCCGATCATGTCAGATCAACCCTCAACACGTTCGCCTACCGGCAGAACATCTCCAAAAACCGCATCGAGGATGAGTTCAACACCAACGACTATCACAGCTCCACGGAAGCCAATCGTCGCATCAAAGTCATTTTCACCATTTTGGGCATGATCTACGAGCGTCTCAGTCCCGAAAACAAACTCCAACAGGAAGTGCTACATGTCGTGTGCCAAGCGAACAGAACAATCAACCATACGAAGAAAGTCCTCAAACGGACGAAAGATTACAAGGAGCAAATGTTCAAATTTCGTCATTCCGAAAAACTCAGATGTCCTGGGGGACGTACAAACGTAGTCAAAATGGCCGAGTGTTATTGCTCTCTGCAGAAAAAACTAATGCAAACGCGTAGATCTGTCCGAAAACACAGTTCGAAACCGTTTTTAAAACTCATTACCAGTATTCGACAAATTAGACGCGGTCTAATCAACTATGCTCGAAAAAGCAGTAGGGTAATCATCCCGAAAAAGTGCCAATTGACATCAAAAGGACCGAATAGTAAAGCTGTCGGGGAAGTCCCAATTTTACCCTTTTTAAGAAAGTTTACGAAACTCAACGAAGAACTCTGGGAAAACTTCAAAGTGATAGACATAAACCCTAAAAATGATCGTGTGCGAAGTACTTAAAGTTCAAATTCCAGTGTTAGATGCAGAACTTGCAGAAATTGTTGTTTGTTTTATTGAATTTGTGACAATCTGTGATATTAGATTTACGAACTTTCCAACTCTGCGCTTAAGTATTGTACAGTTCCTTATTTTTCCATCGTCAGTTTCAATTTGCTAGTTGTCTAAATATTTATTCTATTTAATTATTTATGTAAATTATGTGCGCTATGTGCTTAATCCGCTCGGACGTGATCAGTATTTATTATTTTTTGTAAAGACATTAATTTATTTCGCCAGTGTTTAGTATTAAAAGCAGCTGATGACATTAGAGAAGCAATCTCTGCAATAAAATCAGGCAGTTTTTATTTGCCAATTGCCATACACATTACAAAATGTACTTATTTTATATAGATTTGAAGCAATATTTTGTAATTTGACGAATATTTGTGAAGATTGTTGGCGGCCAAATTTGTATTCAATCATATCGTTTTCCATCGAACGTATTTATATCGCATTTCCATGCATTTCAATTGAAATGAACCGTGTACAAATTAATAAATGTACTAAATTATGACATACTTGTTTTCTTCCCATACCGGTGAATGCTAATAAACGACGCATGAGGTTGCGGTTTGGCGCGAGCGCCGTGTAACAACGACCATGCGGGCGGTTTTACACCGCGCTCCGCGGCGCAATTTGCATTTACTTCAACGTAGCCGCTCTATATCAATCACGCTGCGATTTCGTAGAGTTATTCCCCGTTTACGCTTGACGGCTTGTCCGGTAGTATCGAAACGTGCAAATAGGTAGACGACGAGTAACAGGTATGTAAACGCGGTGCTTAGATGTATAGAACACCGCGGCGGAGTGTGAGGATAAGAACATTGTCGTTTGATTCAATGTCAACACAAGAAAATCCCCGGGTACCGGCACTTTAAATGCGCACAGTGTATTAATTAATACCGTGGGAGTTTTCACAGTTATAATTACGTTTAAATACATATTGTTAAAAAATGTGTTTTTAAAGATTACTGCGCCATCTTATGGAGAAGAGTGGTAATAGGATGTATACTTATTTCAACAGAAAACTGTAATCAGTCACAGAAATCTATTACGGTAATTCAGTAATAGATGGCGGCGTATGTACAGAAACTTTGAAATTGTGATGAATAAATGAGTTATTCGTCAATAGATGTCTATGATTCACAACAATTCAATATTCTCGGAAATGTTTATGTTTATTAAGTATTATGTTAATAAATTTTGTGGGTTTTGAAGTGTCTTACTAGATTAATATATTTTTAAAAAGTGTATAAAATTTATGTTTTTCATGTTCATAATAAAAATATCAAAAAATCATGGACGTTTTTCTATGAATTTAAGTTTAACGGATGGAATCTCCGAGAATGTTTATTAAGACTTATATTAGGAGATATTCAATCAATCTAGTTGGTAACAAATCGTTGTCATACTTACATAAATATAGTCATAATGTGGTTATTGTATCCCAGCAATGTGTTTATGCATATTTTCCTTGTAAATTTGAGAACATACAAGAGCCTAATCTGGATTATGCAGATATTACAGAAGCAGGGCAGTATTTTCCTAATAAATTTCCTAAATTTTGAAGAAATACAACAATTTGCCCATAATACATGTTTGGGTCCCCATATAGTCCTCCACAACGCTAGGAGAAATGCACGGAACCGATAATATACTTGTGGACAGGGTAATTGCATAACATTTACGGATAACCTCTAAAAAGATACGTTGTGTTAATATTTGAGGTTCTAAATTAAAGAGTTATACTTATATTAAAGGATTGGGAGAAGTAAATGATAAAAAAATCAGATTTAATTCTCAGTACAATATTTATTACTCATCTAGATTAGTTAATTGACTTCCATATAACTATATAGTACTATCAGGATAGTCCATCATTGCTTGTGCCGATTGCAAGAGAAATTGACACTCTTAATAGACTGCTTAAAATATACACATCATCAACATCCTTTCTTACTCTAACAACGTGGTTTATATTATCTCTGGTTTGGAAAGTTTTATCAAATAACTGAATAACTGAAACTAATTATAGTAATTTCTATGGAGTGAGTGCTAAAATGCGGCGTTCAATAACTGTAGAAGTTAATTCTAAATTGCCTAAGAATATAAAACTACGATTGGTCTTTGCATTAATTGCTTTATTTGGTATCATTATATGTTCGCCATTTGTTGGATCATTGGTCGGAAGATTAACAATGAAAGAGTTTGAACCATAAATTTGAACTATGCAAGAAGTCAGTGATGCTGGATTTTATGTTGCAGTTTCTAATTTTGTCCAGCAGGCATCCGATAATCTAAATCAAAAGCTTAGAAGTATTTATAAATGCACTTTTTCAATTTTGACAATACTAGAAGTTGCTATTGCAAAACGGAGGCTAATTAAAAAGAGAGATATCATATTTACACGCATTCATTTTAAGTTTATCTCTTTATTTCTAAATGAAAAGTATGATTATGTTTCACCAAATGGATGACTGAACTTTACTTGTATACACTATTTTGTATACAAGTATTATGTTAATAAATTTTATGGGTTTTGAAGTATCTTACTAGATTAATATACTTTTAAAAAGTGTATACCACCTTATCCTCTCCAGGGCCATTTCTTCAGTTAGTTTTCTCTCTTCCATGACCTTGACTATTCCTGCATATCACGTCTTTCGTGGTCTACCAACTTTAAGGCATTCTTATAACATGTCCAAACCATCTTAATTGTCGTTCCTTAATTCTGTCTAAAACTGTCGCCTCTACTTTCATAAGGTCTTTAACGACTATGTTTCTGATTCTCTCCAATTTTGAGATTCTCTCTCCACTTTGGCGGAGGTAGTCCATTTCAGTTGCCTCTATACGCTGTCCCATTTGTTTCGTGACTTACCCATAACTCACTGCCATAGACACAAGACTGACTGACGTATATATTATTATTAAAAACACAAATATTAGATTTTTCCTAACAAAAATTGGTCCTTAAAAATTTTAGATCAAATAGTAAGGAATACTAAAATATTTATTTCAGACTGCCCCCGGCAAAAACTATACTTAAAATTAGAAGAAGAAAAACTGCTTGGCCCGAGGTCGAATTTTTATCCTCAATGTGGTCCGACTTATAAAATATTTCTCCACCCCTACTCTATATAATTCCTCATTTATCATTTTGATGTTTCAGAAAGGACAACACCTTTCATAAAGGACAGATGAATATATCGTTATGTCGTTCATAATTATGTTTAGGAAATATTTACTCATATTACAAATGCACCTAATTAATTGTGCGTAGCGTAGATTATTCACGCTAATTCAATATTACATGTTACCTAATCAACCAACTGCTTCTTTGTGTATATTACTCATTGTTGTCGAAGATAACCATCGAGGAAGAAGACACAACGACCTGTGAACTCGGGTCAAAACTTTCACTTGTCGGAAATCTCCATATGTAGTCATTGCGAGACTTTTTGGCTATGCCAACAAGTAACAGAGCAATTTATTATTCTCCTCAAGAGATGCGGTGCATACCGAAATTTACATAATAAGATGAGCACACCGGCAGAAAAAGGCGACGTGACAAATTGTTATAAATCGTACTTAAGTCTGTAGAGATTTATTGATACTTCTTGGAAAATACCAAAAATTTAAGTGTTGACGACTTTTACGACTTCGGAGAAAGCAAAATATTTGGTAGACAATTGATGGAATTACATGCGTATTATCACTTAAGCTACTGTAGGAAAAGGGGTGCGTCGAGGTTGAATTTAGAGGTACACCGAGGATTAACGCGGATTAAACCGGTGTTAATCTTTTATTGCAGCAGGTTTCTACGCTAAGCGAATTAAAGTAGGTGAATCTGCGGATGTTTGCGTCGCGGGTAGACTTTATATGCGACTTTTAATTTGTAAGTTATTGTTATCATGTTTATTATCACGAGTAAATCCAATTGAATGCATCGCATCGCTCGTAAAACGGCAGGTAAAACCACCAACCAGTCGTTATCGTCGTACTAAATTTATACTAGTGGTTGAGTTGAAGTAGACTTTTTAAGTAGATAATTACCTGTTACAATTTGATGAGGTGGATAAATTTTATTAGTTGTAAGCTTAAATATTAGCAACATTTCTGCCCTAATCTATGGTTATCGTTGCGTTAAGAGGACACATATCCGTTAATACCTAATAGCGATGGAGCTCAAATGTAAAATTCAAATTTTATTTTAAAATAATTCCTAATCTACAAATCGCTGAGTACACATTCACGCAGTAATATATTCTCCATTAAATGTAGTTTGATTTGGTTTATCTGTGGCGGTCAATCCATTGCCGCACAAACAGGAATTAACATCAACAAACCTCAATGACCATCCGCATCAACAAATCTTAATCAGCACATATTCAGCATCCGCCGAAGTCTTAATCGATTCGAGATTAAACATCGAGAATGGTGACACGTTAAAATTGACACGGCGCGATAGCGACGAACGTGATCTGCAGCAAACAAAAAATGTTCGCGTCAACAATTCCACGGGTATATGTAGTCGACAATTCATCACCAAAAGTCAGTCAATCCTGGACTCCCGCCACGGCAGCCGTTATCATTTGCGACACCATCTTCAGCAGCCAGGCGACTTCATATGAAGGCCATCGCCACCACCGACTCCGCTTCCACCGCCTCCAGTAGCAGCTACGATACATTGACAACATCATCATGTGCAATAGTCAATGGTCCAGCATCTTCCTCTCACTGTCGACGACGACATCTTCGCCAAGGCATCACGACCCACTACGCCGCGTCGAGCTGCGACTCAATGCCCCACGCATCAGAGGGTTCCCTTCACAGTTCGCCACGTCATCTTCGCCAACGACCCACATGACGCAACTGGTCCCCGCAACGCAGATCTGCGACGATCTGCCCCGTCGACCAGCGCTGTGCTGACCGCCAAGGCGTAGCAACCCTTACCGAGAACGAGATGAAGACAGCGATTCCATTGACCACAATTCGACTCATAACTCAGTCCGATTCAGTGCGAGACCAAAGCACACTAACAGCGAGCCCAACATCAGTGGCCGCCACCAGAGTGTTCGCCGTAACCGAGAGTCCAAACAGAGTCTCACCGACTACTCCGACGACAGCAGCCGCCAGCAGTGATTTCGCCACCGGCGTTTGTTATCTCCACTCCGACGTCATCTACGACCTGCCCCGACGACCAGCGTCAGCCGCTTACCTACGCTTGCTGCCTTACAGGATCTCCATGCTAATCTCCTTCTTTTTTTATATCTTTCGTTGCATATATTATGGTACAAATAAAATCCCTCATATCTGATAAAGTCCAAAGATAGTATAGACGTAGAAAAATCCAACGTTCAAAAAAACGAGTTTTCCGAAAATGACTAGTTATGAAGTTGTCTATATTTTCAATATAAACCAATAAATATAAACCTAGGATTCAGATTATGCACAACTCCATTCAGCGCGAAATTTAATATTGACTCCTGCAGCATTTTTAAATTTAGTTATTTAGAAGCGCTGATGAAAGTTGAATATAATAACGGCGACATTTTCGCAGCTAAAAAAAGTCTTTAAATGACTTGTCCCAAAGATTGAATATTTAATTATTTTCCTTTATATCTATGTTCACAAATCTTACATCAGTCGATTCAGCATTAAATTTGCTACAATTTTCTGTATGATTATCTTCCATAAATTATATAGATATCACTCCTATTGATCGCGAAAGTTGTATAGAATAAATCTAAAATCGTCGATTACAGAAAAATGAGCATGACCTACAGATTCAATTTTTTTCATTTATAATATCGCTTGTAAACAATTAAACGAAGAAAATCTTAAAATTATAGTAAATTTTACTTCGAATCGAATGGTACGTTCAAAGTTTGACCATCATAAAAGAACGTGCTGATTTTCACGATTTATATCGCGTCGTTTTGTAAGATTGCGCATTCCATAAACATTCAAGTAGCAGTAAATCTTTAGATAAATTTACGCTCATAATATTTTATTAGTCACTCATTTCATAAATATTAAAGTATTGAATATGTAATTAGCATTACACCTAAGTTCGACGATACCACGAAGCCAAACGGTGGAGCTAAAATGTGAAATTCCTTTGTTTTAAAATAATTTCGAATGCACAAATTACAGAATACTCATTACGTAGCATATGATTGCTGTTAATATCGTGGTGTTGAGTCTGATTGTGAGTTACTTTCTTCATTGTATGTTGTTTGATCGGAAAATGTTTGACAATGTGTAATATGCCTTGTTTCTTAACTGACACATAACTAAATCAGTACTATGTAGCACATTGCCATACTAGTAAGAGAAATATGGTATTTTAGGCCGAGTAATTTTTCTGAAATCAACTATACTGATAGTGGGGATGCATATTAATGTTAATTCTTCTTCTTATCAATAGTGTTAGCCTATAATATGACTAATTACATTGAAAAAGAATTGAATAGAGCTAATGACTATAGCAGTCGATGCTCGGTAAAATCAAACATCAACAAAAACTATACTGATATTATTGGAATTGAGCTGTGAATATTTTGTTAAAAGATGTTTACATTCTCGAACGCACTATAGCCATCATATTGTTATATGCGGCGAAGTTGCCTTTGACATATCAATATGAATAACTAATTATCGGTAGGTACATTTTAGGATGTTAATCACGAATCGCAATAATTAGAAAGAGAAAATGATGATGCCTCCGACAGGACTTGAACCTGCAATCCCCGTATGTCATGCACGATGTGTTACCAACTACCCCACGAAGGATCACATTCAGCCGTCTGCATTATTCAAGTCCTGCCGGAGTCATTCATCATTTTCTTTTTCTAATTATTGTAATTCGTGATTAACATCCTAAAAATAATACCGACCGATAATTAGTTATTCATATTGATATGTCAAAGGCAGCTTCGCCGAGGTCA
>WSZQ02068972.1:4879-24235 GCA_019419845.2 Weissflogia rhopalogaster
CGTCGGCAGAATGGAACCAGGGAAAGCCCCAGGAATTAATAAAACTTCCCAAATGTAATCATCTTCACAACTGTTTTATTAAAATAATGAAATTAATCGATTATCTAAAGTATTTAAAGTAAACGAGTAAATATTTAACAATATATTTCTCTTCGAAATATAATAAAAAATATTGGTGATTTAACTTTATTTATCATAAAAAGAATGTTATATTTTACGAGAAATACCTTCTCAAACTTTGCTAACTTGTTTCCTTTTTGTGGTATTTTAAAATGATCATTTTAAAATAAAAATATGTTTGTTATTTTAACCAGATGACGCGCAAATGACGCGCAGGTAAATCTTTAAAAGTAACACAATTATTTTTTTGAGTCACGATCATGTGATTTCCAGAGTTGTAACACTATAGTGCACAGAATTTTGTGTTAAATCCTATAAATTGCAACAAAGTTTACGTGCGCAAATAAAATACGACATTGGATCAGAAACGTGTCTTGACGTTTGTAATGTCATTAAATACTTATGCATCAAGGTAAACTCGTTAAATTCAAATATCATAAGTCTAAAATCTACGAATCCAAGTTTGGTATTTGTGAAAACCTAAATTTTATTCATTTGCAAACTATTACAATATTATTGGCAAAGGTACAAAGAATTAGCCATAATCTCAACAATTAATAATTATATTTTTATTTATAATGTTGGGTAACAATTTAATTTGACATTTCGTATTTTGCGCCTTTACAAATACATTTCGTTGTTAAAATGTTAAAATCCGCCACTGTTAACCTTTCTTGTCAACAATGATGAGTACTTCCCAATAACCTTCCACGAATTGCAATAAGAGTATTCTAAATGTTGCTTTCATAACCATCTTGTTTGTGAAAGATTTATGTATGTTTTATTTTAATTTACTAAATTATGTATAAACCCAAGAGTAATAAAAGAACCTCAATGGCCTCAAGTCTGGTCAAATTCCAATACCATAATAAATGCTGATGATCTTATATCTTAAAGGGATAGTAACATGGGTTTTTGTCTGGGAGATCCTGTATAGATGCCATTTTCATCATTCAACAAACTGGCCCTCTATAACTTATAACATAAGTGATGTCCCAAAGTAATGTTCCAAAGGGGACAACTCGTACCTGGCAAAGTTCCAAAAAATCCCAAGGGCGACTCTATGTTCATTGCATGAATGTTCCCTACTTTCCACGAAAGAGTACAAAATAATTATTTTTAAGAAGTGCAATTCCTGAAAATTTGTACGAAATTCTTTAAACGAGTCCAACCTCCTTAGGCCCAGCCACCTTAATTAATTAGTATCTAATATACCTCATTTCATTGAAAATGAGTTTAATAGAATTAATGGCTGCTGTTGTCAATGCTTTCTAAATTCAATATGAAATAACACTGAAACTAATTACAAGTTTTGAACTACTGACAAGACATTCCAACACAAAAAAATCCTTGATTGGCGCGTTTAATAGGTTTGCGCGATTTCCAAAATATTGTGATATGTAATTTAAAGTGAGATTATGCCAAAAATTGCATTAAACTTTAACGGAACAGTTTTTTTTCTGCTATTGTTTTCCGACAAAAATCGAGTTACTGTACGACGAACATTCAGGTTTATCTTTTCGTTGGGATCAAATTCTTTATAAATAAGTGGATGGGAGATGAATATGTCAGGTGTATCCTATGTGAAAGAGGGAGGGATTCCTGCGAACATGTTGGGAGTGATTGTATAGGAATGAAAGAGGAGTTGGCGCGCGATTGCCAGGGAAAGAAAAGGGGAGTAAAAGAGTGGCTGAGTGAGGATAGAAGGGTGGTGGCAATTTTGAAGGTGATAACGAAGCGGAAGGAAACAGCGCGGACTGGACTCCTACCTACCAACAACTACGGGAAGGCGTCTAACTGATGGTACCTAGGGAGTGAAAAAGAGTGAAGGTACAGAAGAAGTAGTTCAATTACTTTTTGTTGAAATTACAATTATATAATTAAGTTCTGTTCAAGAATATTTAGGATTTTAAATGTTATTTAGTTTTACTTACTACTTTTTACAATGAATATATGTAATGGAATTGTTGAAAGGAATATGCCAATAAAGGTTGTTTATATATAAATAAGAAATTTATTTAAAAATAATAATAAAAGACAGACCAGTCTTCACTGATTGTTGTTGCCGACTGACAAGGGGCCACGTATTGGCGCGTATACGAAGCAAACTAAAAGTGTGATAACTAAAACCGGATCCGAATATATCGAGGGATGGTCACAAATCATTTGACCGCGATTTTTAAACCGTGTTTTCAAGACCTCGTTCGCGAGGTTTATCTGTATAAGGAAAACTAGGTTCCTTCAAGT
This sequence comes from Weissflogia rhopalogaster, assembly GCA_019419845.2. Classification (NCBI taxonomy): domain Eukaryota; kingdom Metazoa; phylum Arthropoda; class Insecta; order Coleoptera; family Staphylinidae; genus Weissflogia; species Weissflogia rhopalogaster. The sequence continues at coordinate 7,247 of WSZQ02068972.1, forward strand.
ACCCTAGATAATCTTCATTCTGTCTAGATTCCTGCAAACACACTCTTTTAGTGCGAACCCACTGCAATATCTGCCATATATTGCAACTCTAAATTGCAAATTTATATATAAAATCGTTTACAACGTTTTCCGATGTTCATTCGCTATGTCATGGCAACCCACTCTTCTTCTCGATTTCTGAGTCAATTCTTTCTCTCCAGCTTTTTCTAGATCTACCCCTTTTCTGCTTTCCAATTGGTACCCAGATCGTTATTTTTTGTAGAATTCTGTCCTTTTTCGTTCTATTTAGGCGACCATACCATTTTAGATGACTGCTTCAGATATCTTCCATTATATCGTGCTTTATTTCAATCTTTTCTGTTATATCTTCTTTCCTTATTCTTTTCAAGCTGTAATTATCAAGCCCCCGAAATCCATTTCAATAGATCTTAGAGAGTTTCCGTTATGTTTGTTATTTGGCTCACCTCGCATCCATATGTAAGTATGCTCTTTGTTATTGTATTGTAATTAGTAATTTTAATTTTTAGATATTTGCATTCCTTGCAGCTGTTTAGAATTATGCCTGTTTGTAATGTGACATCTTCTTGGATTCCTCCTATACACGCAGATTCAGTTTTTTCTCTCTTCAAATCAAGTCTCAAGTGTTGATATTCTTCTCTGGGCTTCAGTGTTATGTTTTCTATATCCTCTATTTCCTGACCTGTCATCTGTAAAGCAGAGCGTTGAAGGCTCATCAATTGGTATATACCCCGTACCACTACTCTTTTTTCATATTTGTAGTATTTGCTCTGTGTATATTTTGAACAGTGTTTCCCAGCTTAAGTCATTTTGTAATGGGTATCGGGTTGGTATAAGTTGCACCTACCTTTACTTTTGCTATAGCATTGTTATAGAGGACCCTTACAGCTTATACGCGCCCGAGTGGGTGGCGAGCCTCCACTGCTTGCGCACCACGCCATATTCACTCTTTGTGCGCATGCGCTGCGCACCGAACTTAAGAAGCTTTGGCTTCATCTTGTAAATATTTTGTAAATATAGTTACTTTGTATTCAACAGCATTCAACCAAGTAAGTTCTATTCTCTCCACCATATTCTCACACCATTTGTGTGTGTTATCGTCGTAACTTATCGGCGTATCGAACTTACTTTGCCGATCAAGTCATTAAAGCCTTTTAATCTTACAAATTTCGCTGCCATAATCTCATCAAGACGCTAACGCGCAAACCACATCTCTTTGTGCTTCTCCAGTGATTTCCATATCATAGATAGTGATTTGTTGTCGTATACTTCCTTTAGGGCAACAAAGGTGAGGTGAACCTCTTGGATATATGCTATTTTTTTTTCTCTAAGACTTGAGTCATTGTCAAGAAATGGTCAAGAACGGATCTGCTAACTCTGAGCCCTGCCTGTTCTGTCGCCTGACTGCTCTACCCTTCTTCAATATATTTTCTAATGCTTTGCCAAAAACTTTACTGATTGACTTTGTTTTTACTATGCCTTGATAGTTGTACATTTTCTTCTACTTACCTTCTTGTGTAGGTATGTGATGTAGGTACGCTTCAGTCCATTCTTTAGTTACTTGACCTGGGTCCATGTAATTCTAGAACAGTAATTTTCTCTATCATTGTGGTTGATCCATATTTTAGCAACTCAGTTCTTCTATTAACTATTTGCCTAACGATGCACTCGACGTCCACTTTATTTATTCCTTCTGTTCATAACCTGACCAGGTTTCTGTTAGAATTTCTTGAAAGTATCCGTACCGCATCGCTAAGTTTCATTTATTGGTGCTGTGGTAACATTTTTACTTTTCCTGTTTCTCATGTTCTGAAGCAATTTCCAACATTCTGAGCTCTTCTGGCCAATCAATGTATGAGTTTACTCTAGGGCACGTATTTTCCCAGCCCTCGTTTCTTCGCACTTACAGTCATTTTCCCTACCTAGATTTGTGCCTATTTATATTCTCTCCAATCAGTTTTTGTGCTCATGTATATATCATAATGTTTTCTTTTTTGAATTATTTGTAAATTTCATTGTTTAAAAATGAAAGGAATACATGTATGTAACAACTTCTTCTAAATTACAAAATAACCCATAAAACTTAATCATTTAAAACTATTTTTTTGAAACTAAGTCAATTGTGAATGTTACACATGCAAACATGTAATTAACTTACTTTATAATCCCGATTATAATAATGTAGTAATATTCCCTCCAGAAAGTATCACACACGTAGCAAATTAACACAAATTTAAACCATTAATTATCCACGTGTACTTTAATTGGCATTTTATTCAAAACATTAAAAAAAGTGTGTTTGGTAAACAATCGTAACGTTGCAGTTAGGAAAGTAAACGCAAGCCACTGGTCGTCTTGGTTCTTGTAATAATGAATATCACGTTTGATTGCCACCGTTTGGCGCACAAGTGGATGAAGCGTGTAATTTCGATTGCGATTTCGTTGCGTTTAGGTAGGCGCTGGGTACTTTCACTCCAGCGGCATAACGTAATTGACGATTGACGAGTGCATTCATTTAATAGCCCGCGCGTCGGTAGTGCGCTTTGCATATCGATGCAGAATCGATTGCCCAAACGCAGCGCATTAAACATTCATTCGACGATCAAACACTGCGGGCACGTTGGTACGTGGAGACATTATAATGCTCATCTAACCTCATCTAACTGTCTATCTACGACGTTTTGCTTTGTTTTTCTCTTTTTTGTACGCCATCGTTTGCGGATTTGGCAACAGTATTGCTTTGCGGTTTTAGCTCATCCTCATTTGTATTTTTATTAAAAACTAAATGTTTTCATACCACCCACATTTTGGTATTTATAGTTTTTTGTTTATATCTCGTTTATGGTATTATAGACAGCTCTAATGATTACTTATTCAAGAGTATCTATATCAGACAGACATATTTTTTGTTTATATACTTGTGTATTTGCGTTTTGGTTATTCTAAAGTAGGTTTTCTGATATACATTTTTAGTTTTCATTATTCAATTGCAATTTAATTAAGCATAGTATGTATGTCTACCTAGGCAAATTAAAAGAAAATGTGTTAGCATGAAAGTAAATAACATGAGAACCGAATTATCTTGAAACCAATCGCCAGTTTCTTGAATATTTTCGCATTAACAAAATCGCTATATATTACCTGCTGTTGCAAGTATATTGTGACGTATAAGACCATCTGTCCGGACAACATTAACTGGATTTTTCGAGTGGTCTTTTGTGGTTCTTCCCAGAGCAGGCTGTTTTTCTTCATTTTTCGCTCATATTTTTTATTGACGTTAATTTATGTTTGTGCAAGCTTGAACTTTACCTCTCTTGAATTGATTAAAATATTTAATATTAATGCTTTTGTCATATTGACAATTTAAATTGTGTTTAATAGAAATAAAGAATAACAACGTTTTACGATTACATGTTAAGTTTGAATAGAAAATTACTGGAAAAGCTTCTAGTTGGGATATAAATCGTAAATATTTGAATGTAAATATAGAATTCGATTGATCAGATGATCAACCGATGGTGAAAAAGCAAGGGCACATCAATTGAATCAAAATTTTGCGACAAACCTGAAGTCTATTGATATACAACAAGTTATTCACCCCTCAAAAACACTGGACGGAATATTTTGTAGACAAACTTGCCACAGAACTTAAACGTACGCCATACTAGAAGTATTCACGAGAAATGCAAACCATCAGCCCCAGTAAAGATGGGCTTATAAGCGCAACTAAAACACTGAAGAGTAGGAAAGTAGCCGATGGACCCGACAATATCTCAGCAGAATTATTCAAAGCATACCCACCCGACTAGCATTGTGTGTACGAGGACAGAAGAATCTTTTTCATTAAAAAATTTAAAAATCAAAATTCACAAGAAGGGCGATAAATCAAGGTATTATAATTGGTGGTGCAGCTCAATCATAGAATATACAGATTGAGCTCAATAGTGAATGCAGTGAATAAAATGGTAATTAAGAGAAGGCTTGAGGAAGTTGTGGCGTCTCCCGTCACACTTTGGCGTGCTGTAGGTTTAGAATTTACATCTCTTCAACTACTTTACTATACCTCTGTTCCAACATGTGTTTCTCCAAAATTCCCACTAACCAAATGTTCGTCCTAAGCCAACTTAAACTAAACATGGCATGTACTTCCTGCGCTAGCCAATTTCTTCTACCTGGACTGACCATTGCTAAACCCGAGACTGCACTGTTTCCTTTTCCTAGCCTCTGGACTTAATCTTCTGCTTTCGTACCGACAAAGAGATATTGTGCTATCCTTGCGATTGTATTTACAAGGGCAAAAAGGTAGGGCTGTATCCTATCACAATTTTTGTTCATACTATCAATGGAACACATACGGAAAGTGCCTCACAAAATGGTATACCGTAGGGACCCTACTCCAAACTAGACGTGATTGCTTATGCGGATGACACCTGTCGTCTCACTCACACGTTTCGAGACATTGATTTGAAGCTAAGAAAATCGCAAGCGGGCTTGAAATTAACTTCCAGAACCCGGGCGATGAGAATGAACTGTAATACGCAGGCATTACTTGACAGGAACAAAGCATAGACAGAGTTAAAAACTTAACATATCGCATTTGCTATTCTCCGATCGGTGTGGAAATTAGCAAAACATCAATAAATTCGCATCATGAACACAAATCTTAAATATGTATTGCTGTTCGTATGTAAAACATGGAAATAACATCCCGACTCACCCATAAACTACAAACAATTAGCTAAGGAATACCAAATAGCCCAGACTTGATTCCACCAAACCCATTGAAAGAGGAGTCGCCGGATGATGACGTAGAAAAGAACTGCATTAATTGATGCTGAGGAGGCTTGACAATCGTGGACTTCTCTGAAAACCCTTGCCGAAAGCATCCTGGGAATTAATCTATATAGCTTTCGTTTGAAACTTCTTTAAAACGGTGTTAATTTGTATAAATACAAATATTTCAAAAATGTGCTATTAGAATTGTATATTTATACTAAGGATTAACTAGTTTCTTTCAAGCATATCTTTCTAAGGGCTCTCTAAGCGACCGTCCTCACCATCCCTCCGCGTTCCCGTCAGTCTGGACATTTCTTTGAAAATACACTCAAGAAACTAATAAGTATTAGACGGTTTTCATTCTTGGAGCATGTGGCATTACAGTCTAACATTTTCTGGCTAATGTATTTAAATAACAGTAGTTGGAAAAATCAAAATCTTTAATTTGCAGAGATTCAGTTTTTAAAGAGACATTTTATTATAATAATATTCGATAGGGGATATTCTGGTTGGATACAAGAAAAATTAAAATTCATTAGGAGAATCCTTAAAGGGCTTCGTTTAAGAATTCTCCTCGTTATCGGAAGAACAACATCCAGCCGTTTCTGACCACTATGCCAGAAGTTAATGTCGCCTTATTCTTACAATTAGTGGCCTTTCACATAGCCCCCGGCTTCAGGCTTCATGTTTTCATGTCTAGCTATTTAAAAGGAGATTGTCCTTGGTTCAGCTTCATCTCCTTTTAGATAAATTAGTCAAAGCGACACCACACCATGCTCTTATAGTTAGTCTGTACGTCGCCTTTCAATCTCCAGTTTAAGACACTTCGTAAAGGCGGTATAGAGGATGTCTAGGTGTTTGGGCTAGAAAAAATATCGGTATCGATAAGTTTCGATACTTTCAGAAAAAATTATATCTCTACTAGAAAGATAGTTAGCAGGCAGAACCGATGTTATATTTCATGAAAATTTATTAAACTAAGGGCGAAGTTTCTACTGTCAGAAAAATACCTTGATAATACTACTTCTAAATATTTAACTTTTATTTATATTTACCGCCCACCTGGGCAGCCTAGTGGTATCGTCTCGGCTTACCACGTAGGAGGACGGGGTTCGATTCCCCGAGGTGGGCAATCCAACGGGTGAATTATAATTAATAATTCATCCACTACACACCTCACACACTACAACATTAAAAACATTCAACACCCAACATTCAGCACGCAAACATTCAACATGCAACATTCAACACTCTATAATACACAACAACAACAACAAACTCACAAATTGTAAACATACACAAATAAATTGTAATTACGGCGGAAAAACTCCAGGGTTGATAGCCACTAAAATATACACATTATTCATTATTATTATTATTTATATTTACCTTCTTTCTATGAACCCAAATCATATACCATTCGATTCCGAATGAAAGTTGCCATGTTTAGCAATCATGTTATTTATGGTTGAAATTAAGTCGTCAACACATTTTCCTTAAGTTTAGAAGTATCTTTTAAAACAATTTTCCAACAAATGGCGAGTTTTAGGTTTTTCATTATTTTTCTTATTTCCCGTATTTCTAGTTTTTTTTAATTAATCATGGGCGGTCAACGCCACTAGCACTACGACCAACTATTGTCTATTGTCCATGGACCAATACTATGGGCCAATAATGGAGAAAACCTTTGCAAAAGCTAGAATCTCCTTGACCGAGTTCCCCTTGAATTCAGCAAGACATAGCTGCTGGCTGCCTAGCAAAGAATAAGTGTCTCTACCTCCGATTTACATAATCTGCAACTTCTGAGTTGCGCCTTTGCCAATATTGGCTAGGCATGACCTGTGAAAAGGCTAACAAGTAGCCTTATTTCTTTTTTTTTCTTGAGCTCTGTCGTTTCATACATCGAGCAATCTCTTAGCCTGCCTGGGACCCTCTTCGTCCCTCCAGGTGGTCTCGTGTCTAACACGATACCATTTCTTGATCCATTCCTTCATTGTGGACCTTGATTCTCCAAAGGTTGATTCAGGACCATGAAAGGTGGTTTCTGCTGCCTTCTGGGCTAGCAAGTCCGCCTTAGTGTTGCCTACTATGCCTTGATGCGCAGGCACCCGCTGTATTGTGAGTTTATTACCTCGCCCAATTACCCAATTTCTTGAGCTCTGTTTTGCAGTTCCAAGATACTCTTGACTTGCACTGTCCATCGCGAAAAGCTGTTAGTGCCGCTTCACAGACTTTCATGATATAAATGTATTTGCCCTTGTAGTGCTTTTTAAGGCACTGCTGGGCACATATCTCTATAGTCATGATTTCGGTCTGAATTATTGAGAGGGCAGGATTATAAATCTATACCAATCGATTCAGTATAAAAATTGTTTTAAACTCCTGTTTTTCATATAATCACTTAGAACCTATGTAAGTAATAAACAGTGTACTAAGCCAGGAAAATAATTTCGCCCGATATTTACATTGGAAAATAAATTCATAAAATAAATTTTTACCGCTTTCAGAAGCAACTACGAAAAAATATGTTTCGAACATATCTTAGTTACTTTTAGTCGTACAATTCGAAGCTGTAATAAAAATTTAAAAGAGACTCCCACCCCCTCCCACTGGGGGTATGGGTGGGGGGCTGAGAATACCACGATCATATTTTCCCCATGGAATGGTTACTTTTTAATTACCTGCAATGTTTTCGTAGAGGACATATTTCTCGAGATATTTAAAGTTTTCACGTTAAAAAACTCACCCGATATAAACTCTTTTGCAAGTTTCATAGTTTGACTATAGGCAACCCCTTGATCTTCAGAGGAAAGTTTGTGGCGTTGCATACATTGTTTTAAAATATTTCCTAGCATCAAAAATTATATTAAATACCCTCGCAACTAATTATATTACTAAAGACTATACATTATTAAAATATTTATTCCCTAAACAAATAACTTCACCCCAATGAAATTATCGAAAATTATCGATGACATTGTTTCCATTTAATGATGGAATAATTTCGAATCTTTCCAATGTTGTTATCAAAAATAACATTTGGTAACAATCTATTCTAAGATTGAACAAACGTTATACATAAAACAAAAACTGTTCACGATTTTGCAATAAAGTGTTCAACATTCAATCCTCTCGAAGTCTACTTGGATGACCACAAGTCGCACACAACACTCGATACGAAGCATGTAATTCAACACCCTGCACATGGGAAAATGCGTTGCACTACTTGCACTTGCATTCACCGCTGACAAAATAAACCACCTTTCGGATTAAACAAAAAATCCACCATGAAATAAACAACTGCAAGATAATAAAGCATATAAAACAAAGTCTTACACATGCATCTCTAAGCGTATATGAAAAAAGTCTTTCAAAGAAAACGGAAAATACTGCGATACTTTGTAAAGACAGAGGTGGGAACATGAAAAGCGTAGAAAGGACGTGGATGAAATTCTAGACAAGTCTTCGTCATGCGGGGCTAAACTTCGGCTCCGTTTCACCTCTCAACTCATACTGATTTCATTCACCACACATTCATCCACGTATTTACAACGATTTTAATCAATTGCTAATCATTGCTAATCTTAATAATATTATAATCATCGCAGTTTGGGTGTCATTTGATAAGTTATTAAGTAACTAGTGAAAATCATGCATAACTTTCCTAAGGGAATTCGAATTGGTAACACAAAGAAAACTAAAAAGTGACTGGCAGTTTAAAATTTCCTGGAGTAAGATAATCTGACATTTTGTATTTGTTTAGCGTACTGTGACTAAAGAGTGAATAAAACCTGTGTCATTTTGTGGCGATTATCAGTGCTAGAATATTCTTCAAAATCGCACGTTCTTATTCCAAGTTTTTATCTGAGATTAATTATCTCAACAAGCAACAAGTTAAAGCTAACACAAGTGTTGTAAAAATCAGAGTGTGAGGACTGTTTTTGTATGGTGACAAGATATTTTTTGTAATTCTAGCACCATACGAAATCAGTTCTTGTTTCTGAAGAACCTGCAATAATTGATAAAAATTATAAGTATTTGCAAAATAATAATTTAACTTATGCGTGAATAGTTAAGTTTCTTTGTAATGTGGTTTATATTCAAGGTAAATTAATAAATTATATTAATTGAAAGATAGAAAAGTTTTTTTAATGAAACAGATGTGTATTTTTGTATGTATAACCTTTATTGGCATCCCAGTACAACCATTGTACACTTACAACATTCAATAATTAAATAATAACAACGTAACACACTGAATACATTTCTCATTTTCTTTTCTAACCCTATTTTTGCGATGACAGCCAGCATTCCCCCCTTTCCTCCAGCCAATTTCCGACAATATGCCCTCCTCTTCCTTGGGACCCTAACCAGGTGCTCCCAGGTATCCACCCCTGCCAAACAAAATACACATTTCGTGTATTCCTGCCCCATCCAGACCTTTCTGCCACTCTCCTCTGAGCCACACCTAGCCCTTGTCAGCAATCTCTTCTCACTTCCTAATAACTGCGATGATTTCTCTGGCCAGAGTTTCTTTCAACAGTTTTTTGGTAACATGTTTAGAAATCATGTTACATATCATTGAAGTTTACTCTAATAACATAATCATTGCCGACCTCAAAAATGACTGTCCTAAACATTCCATTTTTATTCACATTTCCCTTATTAATCAATTCAGCGTGAAAATTTCTTTAAACTCCTGAGACAGTGTTTCAGTTGATTACTTAGAACTGATGTTAGAAAAATTTGAGTCTAATAACTACTACAATAGTTTTTCACGCATATTTTTAATTTGTTGATAAATCATGTAACACCCCGCACAAACTCGCTAGGTCAGAGATAAGATGTTAGGATGGCCCAATAATAATACATTTCTCAACCACAAGATGGCTTTATTTAAAACTAGTCGAACAAATAATTTCGCGGCACTATCAGCGAGGAAATTGCCAACCTTCCTGAGCTCAATTGCACAAAGCCAGAGCACAGTTTATTTACCGATTTAGAGATCAACCGTATCGCGCCGCAGTCGGAAACAAAATGTCACTCGCTCACAGCGTTACAACAGGTTCTCGTGTTTATCCCAGGATGCCCTTGGCGAATTGGGGAACACCGGCGATTTCAACGGTGTTCCCCGTGTTCTGCTGTCAACCGCCGTCGTGCGTTTTCGGAAGTCATCGTGATGTCTCTTCTCTAATTTAATATTAAGAAAATAATCTCTCTGATTAATATAATTTCATAACACATTGAATATAATCAATTTCCCGACATAGTCATAAAGATATAAAGAAAACCCGCAGACAGGAGTACATAAGAATTCATACTTTTATTTCACATTCAATCAACTTATAAAGACGCCTCTTAACGATAAAGACTACAGTAATAAATTAAATAATATTTTAAAAAATTGGTTTTGAAACTACCAGCCAGTTTGACCTCTGGTAGGACTTATCCAGTGGCGGTAAAGGTTATGAGCGGTCTATATTTATAAATTTTCCTACCTCAGATTATATATCCTACGGTGAGATGTCGTTGCAAGTAGTCCTACGAGGCCACAGATATAACCTCCAAATAACCTATGAAAGTCTGTCAGTTTTGATCTAGTCATCAACATAAAGTTTTCAGTAACAAATTAATCAATTACAATCCCTTAAACGATGGCCACGAAAGGAAAAACCGAGAAATATGCCCAACCTGTGGCATACAGCGAAGCAGCAATTCGAAATAATGCAACCGTCGTAGAATATTGCCGAACATCGATGGCTGCTTTATCTGGTTGTACCGCTGGTAAGTGATATCTTATTAAACATACATACGTTCAATAATTAAAACATCCGCTGTTTCTAGGTCTATTAGGACTTACTGGTTTATATGGAGCTGCTTTCTACATCTTTACTGTGTTTCTCTTATGGTTTATGATCATTTCCAAAGCGGGTTCACAGTTTAACAAATATTTTATATCCCGAAGACAAGTGTTCACAAATGGATTTTTCGGCCAATTATTCACATACATATTATGCTGGACATTCCTTTATGGCATGGTACATGTCTACTAATCATTATTATCAAATCTAGATTAGGTTAATAACATTTATTACGGGAATATATAACACATAACCAAATAATTAATAAAAGTAATTAGGACGAATTTGTGTTGATGTTTTGTGGACTGCCATGATTTTTCCACATTTCTATTGATTTGCAAGCGATTAATTCTGCAGTTTCTTCGGATATCTGCCGGCAAATGCAAAAATTATAGGACATTTGTACTTTCATAACCCTTTGAATATTTACGTTTTTGAAGGAGTCCAATAATTGTTGCAATGTTGTACATTTTAAGAGTTCGTGTCGTAGTGTTGTCAATAAAGCAATCGTGGCAAAAATGAGGATTTTTACTGATCCCCCACATATTTTATCCCATATTCTACAATTACATTGTTCAATCATATGAAAATCAGAAAAAAAACTTATGAAACTTACTTTGCTAGAGCATTCTCATTTAAAATTCCAGCAAAACAGCTACCAAACCATTTTTCCAAAGGAATAACATCTTGTAGCTTAGTATTCTGCAAATGCTGAAACAACTCTTTATCTTCTTTCTCTAACAAACTCCATAATCTCTCAATTAAATTCGGATAATCACTCTTATATTTGTTGATATATTCGTATAAAAACTTAGTCAACCAGAATATGTCCGCATCATTGTCAAAATGCTGTAGGAAAACATTAGCAAGAAGCATAAATTGGTCTTCTTGCTGTGGCAACGTACATTCATAGTTCATGTTGCCCTTCTGTAACATCCAAATGGCATAATATACATGTGCTTTTGGTGTATTAACATCAACTATTCTCATTGTTTGTAAAGCTCGATGCAGTTCTATATATTCTAGATTTCTTTGCTCCATTACAAATTCGTGTGAATCTATGTAAACTGGTATTACATCTAAAAAATGCGAAGTTAGTTTTATTTGTGGAGAAAGAACGTTTGTACACGTACCTAGTAAAAGTTTCCATACTAAATTTCTGTATGTTGAGGGCACAGAGAAGCCTACACAAAATTTTTGCAACTTAATTTTGTCTAGGGGTTTATCTTTAAGTATTATTTCTAAGGATTTCTTCTCTTCGCTGCGAAACCCACATTTTTCATAGTAGGGTAGGCGGAAGTTACCTTTCTCGTTTGCCATTGCGGCTGAATTTCAATTTAAGTTGGTATGTTTGTTTCTTGTAAAATTTTGTGTGGTTAGATACTATTTTAGTGATGAGTACATGTTGCGACATCTATTGAGAAAGGATAAAAGTATATTTTCTTTACTAAAGAGTGTGAATAATAAATACAAGTACAGTTCTTATGAAAACTAAGTAACCTGCATCTTGGTTTACTTATACTTTGAAACCTGCTGTAACTAGAACCTACAGCGACACATACTTGTATTTTCGAGGTGAGAATGATTCGCGCTTCTATTACCATGTGTCAATACCCTGTTGAGTTTAGCTGCTCGCTGCCTAGCAAAGCAATTCTTTCCGGTGCTAGTGATGCACAAGTGCAGAGTAGGTACTCGGTTGTTTCTACCTCCGCCTTACATAGTCTGCAGCTTGTGAGGTCGCCCTTGCCAATATTGGCTAGGTGGTACAAGACCTCGGCATGACCTGCCAGAAGGCTAACAAGTAGCCTAATATCGTTTTTCTTCAGCTTTATAATTTCTTGGGCTCTATTGTGTGATACATCTAGCATTATCTTGGCCTGCCTAGGACACTCTTTGTCCCATCAGGCGGTCCCGTGACTAGCACGATTCCAATTCTTGATCCCTTTCTTCACTGTGGATCTTGATTATCCACAGGTTGGTTCAGGGCCATGGATGGTGGTTTCCGCTGCCTTCTTGGCTAGCATATCCGCCTTAGTATTGCCTGCAATACCTTGGTGCGCAGGAACCCACTGTATTGTGAGTTTATTGCCTCGACCCAATTTCTTGAGAACATTTTTGCAGTTCCAAGTTATCCTTGATTTGCACTGCTCATCCCGAAGAGCCGTTAGTGCCGCTTTACAGTCTGTCATGATATAGATGCGTTTACCATTGTAGCGCTTATTAAGGCCCTACTGGGCACATGCCTCTATAGCCATGATTTCTGCTTGAGTTATGAAGGGAGCTTTACCAACGACAATGGATTCGTTCCGGTTTGGCCCGTGAATTTCAATGCCGTGGTTTTCCCCCTTACCGATGCGTCCGAGTACCAGATTACATTATTCCTGTCCTCGGTTATGCTTTCGCCACTGTAAAGCCATAGTTGAAGTCGTATATCGGGCTTATATTGCCCATCGGACAACCGATGTACGGGAAGCCTGTTCAGCATCTCGGAATATCCTTTACTGGAACTTGATAGTCCTATTATCAGGGCGCTTCTGATGGCTGAGCCTTCAATGGCGATTTGCAGGGGCGGAATGGCTAATACCGCTGCCATTGCAGCAGTAGGGGTCGTGTATCTCGCCCCCGTAATGCCAAGGCAGACAAGCCTTTGGAGCCTTTGTAGCTTCCGTGCCGTTGCATTTTCCTTCGTTTTCCGCCACCATATTACGCTGGCATATGTAATAATTGAAGCTATCGCCATGACATACAACCAGTATATCATACGCGGTTGCAGTCCCCAAATATTTCCAAACATTTTCCGACATGTCCAGAATGCCATTGTAGTTTTCTGGAGTGTCTTCTCATTATGGTTAGACCAGTTTAGCTTGGCATCTAGGGTAACGCCTAGATACTTAACTTTCCTGGAGTATTTTATCGTCTCCCTTTTCAGACTAGGAGAACGTAGGTCAGTTTTCCTTTTCCATATGAAAGGGACGATAATTGTTTTTACCGGGTTGATGTTGAACCCTTCAGGCAGACCCCTGATGGGGTGAGGGATTGTCCGGCCAAACCGGTAACCTCTTGCGGAATATTATTACAATTCATCATTGTTCATGTCTTTTAACCACCGTTAGTCGACCGTCGATCAGATCAGATCGTTGACACACAATTGTTTCAATGAACTGAAAACTCCTAGTCAACTCCCTGTCAAGGTGGTGGTCCCTTCATAGGAGTCCCTTTCTACAACGGAAAAGTTTCTAAGCCCCTTTGTTTTATTAAACAAATATTAGCCATATTTAGCTAAGGATCTAAAAACACCCTCCAAGGAATCTAGAAATTCTCGGGAGACCAGGTACTAGTAGATTACTACCGTCAAGTACTGACTCCGGAAAGTGGATCGAGATTAGATTCTCGACCCTTTCTTGAGTGTTTCCTGTAAACTGTCCATTAGGCTTCTTTGGCAAGCCGATATTATTGGAGTGGTCCTGCGAGATGATTCTCTTGATCCAGGATGCACGTCCATTTTCTTTGGATACCAGCGAAGAATTTGCCCCGGATTCAGACAGTAAGTGTAAGAAGTATTGTCCGTTTCAGATTTGAATGAAAATTTCAGTACATATAGTACATATTGAAATAATTTGTCAGTGGGATTTTCCGCCTGTTTGAGCCGTAAATCCAAGAAAAACACTTCAAAGTTTAATATTCCTAATACTATTGACACTTATCTTCTTCGGTCATTTGCTCTATTAGTTTTTGTTGATTTCGCGAACGTCGATTACGGTGGTCATTCTTTTTCGCTCAATTCGGTTTCAATGTAATTAGTCATATTAGAGATGTGGGGTATAGTATTAGTTCTACCTTTGATATTTATCATGACTCTCCATACATTTGAGGCATTTGGTCTAATATTTTGCATGTATTCTATCCATTGCAGATTTTTATACCTGTCTGGGTCCCTTTATTTGCAAATGTTAAGCTTCGGAAATGTTTGGAGTCGAATACTATTCCTAAATATTTTATAAGAGCAGCCGCTTGGAGCTGTTTCTCGACAGCTTAAGCCGTACATCAGAAATTAGCCAACTGACTAATCAAATTACATAAAAAAAGATTGACTGCTAGTCTCACAAGCTAGAAGGCTGAATATACATACAATTTAACTATTATTATACAAAGCATTTCTCAAATTAAAGAAATTCAATATTAAATAGATCACCTTAGATTAGTTTAAGTAATCACTCCTGTAGAGAGATTCCGACACGCATACGTTTTTCCTAATTAAACTTCATGTTTGCTTTAAGTAAGTTGCTTGTCCAAAGTCTTGCCTATGCATTTCACCTCATCGTGTATTTTAATTAGATCTACAATTGCGTACGCCTCCTGCAGAATATTAGCGATATATTTCACCAGGCGCGTATGGTGGTAAGATATTGCGACACCCCAAATAGGATTGAGCGCATGTATGAATTACTGTTGTTTAACCAAGCAGACGCGGTATTAATTAGGCTGCTACTCAGAATTGCAAGGTAATCTGTATTTGCCTGTATGTGCATTATCCGTAAATTAGTGTACTATCTCTTCTCACTCCAAACTTACTCGTGACATGCTAGGTGCATGCTAGGCTAAGGAAAAACATTAACAAAAACCCAGCCGACCGTGACAGGACTCGAACCTGCAATCTTCGGATCCGAAGTCCGACGCCTTATCCATTAGGCCACACGGTCCTACTTACCGTCCTCTTAAATGCAACCCTAAACATACCTATCATTCTTTCTATCTTCACTGCAATAGTTCTGGAGCGATTAACTCGTATAGTTTATATTTTTCATTTTTGGAAATAATTTCTATTGTTGTAAATATTTTACTCCTTCTTACGAAACTTCTACCTACTTCAACCTTCCCATTTTGTAGAAAAACCCAAATCTATGCCCTTTGTTCTCTCACGAAAACAGCCGCCTACATCCATGTCCTAGTTCACCTTCATTTTGTTGTGTGCGTGATTATTTTTCTTAATTATTGAAATATTTGTGCTATGAATGGTTTGAAGTTATAATTACCGTGTGAATTTAGATTGAATGTTTATTTTATTCCTATGCCTAGAGTTTGTACAATTGTACAATCTCGAGTTAATCTCCCCATCCCCATGTTAGAATTGTATATAGTAAGATTTTTATACGCTTGTTTCGGATTTTTTATAATATATTCAGCCTTGGTCTTAATTTAATTAACTTTGGTTGGTCAAGAATTTAGACACTTGTATAATTCCCATGTTAAGGTACCCCAGTCACAGTGGTCGCATTTCTAAATTGAAAGACTTAGAAATAAATCATACATTGCATTCGAACCAATCCTTCAAGATATATAACATAACAATTCCCACCCTCTCATACGCTAGACCTATCTATCGGACATATCTTTATCAGTCAACCACCATCCTTAAGCCGCTCTCTACTTTCTCTGCATCTTCTTAGAGCGGGCTTGAGCAGCTGGGGTTAGAGCGATCCTACTTCATTCAATCTCCAACTCTGATTAAGTTCGCATCTATTTTATTTACCGATATCTCTCGCTTGTTAATCATGATTTAAACTAGTATGGACTGTGGAAAGTATGTCATAAATTCCGTACCGGGTAACTGTGACTCTTTTCCGTACCGCTTAACTTGCATTCGTCATTAAAGAACATGTGTGACTTCGAATACTTTTGTTACATTGCATGAGCATCATCAAATCTGCACAAACTCAACTGTTCTGATAATACTAATAAGAATTGTTATTAGAAGAAGAATGCATTTTTCTCCTAATCAATAATAGTAGACTCTGTGGCGGCCCATACTACACTTTAGCATGAGTTACTTTTTCTGTTCCTTCTAGGTTTTTTTTCCACTGCATCATTTCTGCTCTCATTTTCAACATTGCACTTTTTCCAAATCTGCACATATTTTTCTATTCTTTGCATGCATTGCACGTTCTGGTATATTTTCTCTTCGGCCCAAGCACTTCCTCTATCTTACTTCTTATACTATCGTTCTTACTCTAACCTAAAGACCTAATTATCCTTCTTTACCCCGAGGAATTAGTTTTCTGCCTTCGCGCGCTCAAAATCGCTGCTCCCTTCACGAGCCTTCCTATTGTGTTTCTTATTTTTACTACTACTTTTATTACGATACGGAGGGTGTTAGGGAGAAGGAAAGAAGAATGCGTGCAGTGTAGAGCAGGCGTGTGCAAATTGCAATTGTTGTTTTTCATTGTTTTTTTTGTATGTTATTTTAAGATAAGATTTAATGTGGCTGCCACTATACAGCAAACACTGCAAAACGTTCTTCTATCTTAATTATTGCGACATTTTATTGATATGTGTG
>WSZQ02068983.1:4969-16032 GCA_019419845.2 Weissflogia rhopalogaster
TTTTTTTTTGTATTTTTTTAGATTTAGATTTTTTAGATTTATTGTCACTTAATCGGTGAAGTTTTGCATTTGTTCCAAAATCCATGGAATGTATTTTGGGACATACGCGTAGACCCCTGGTAAATGGGGGTGCGCACATTTAATGCCCCATGAGACGATACCGCCAACGAACCAACGTTCGCGATCTGCTTCGTCACGACAGAGTAGCGGACCTCCAGAGTCGCCTTGGCAGGCATCTTTTCCGCCTTCCTGGTAACCGGCACAGATCATTCCGTCTGTTACGTTCATGTCTCGATTTTCCAACCATTTGTTGCACAACTCTCGGTTTAGAATGGGGACATCCACTTCGTTGATTTCCGGTGAATATTCGGACCCTGGACGTTACAAAATTACTAGATTATGAAACAGGAAGGGCAATAAAGCGATGGGAGACACATAAAAAGGAAGAACGTGTAGTAAGAATGGGAGAAGAGCGTTTTATGAGGTAGGTTTGGATGTTGGGAGTGAGTGTTAGGGAGAATGCATGGGGCGAGAGAGAAGAAAGATAAATGAGGTGGGTTAGAGGTGTGGCAGGTATGGGAGAATAACGGGATCTGTAGAAGGGATAAGAGTCCAGGAAGTGGAGGAACAAATTCGGCATGTTCACAGGGTCGTGAAAGCTGCTACAACCTGGGATACCAGGCAATTCAAACTGTGAAGAAGAAAAAGAGATCCTCGCGAGAGCAATGTGTGGTTCGGAAGAGAAAGGATGGGAGCCAAGTTTTTAAAGTGTGCTGATGGGGATGGATCGGACATTTGGGAATGCATGGGAATGAAAGAGGAATGAGCGATAGGTATACGAGAGAGAGAGAGAGAGAGAGAGATAGAGAAAGAGAGAGAGAGAGAATGTGATCGTGGGGTAGTTGGGTGAGGGAGGAGAGGGTGACGCTAGGGTGTCAAAGGAGAAACGCAGAAGGGAAGCTCGACTGGGGAAGATATGTATGGGCAGCAGTTATGCCAATAAAGATTGATTTATATATACAATGGAACAGGTAAACCAACTTCTTATAACCAGAAGTTAGTTGACGTCTTCCCAGCCGTGGAAAAGAGCAACACTAAACTGAAGGAAATACACTGATAAATTCAGGAGTCCAATGCGAAATTTGAGTAGTAGTCCCTGGATAAGGAGAAGGTTATTAAATTTGATAGAAGATCAACCTACGTCCACTATCTTCCTTTTTTCCCCAGCCAATCACAGTACAGACAGTCCCTGGATATAATTCGGTATCAGCAAGTGGTAGGCAGACAGGCGAGAGGTGTTCATGGAAGGTTACCCTAGATGATAACTGCAGATAATAATAAGTCACATTAATGTTTATAGTTTCTGAAATGTTCTTATAGCATACTTGGAATAGAGCAACATCGTTGTCATGAGCAATTCCGAGGTTGTACTTTGGATGAGGTACAACTCTCTTGACCTGCATCTTTTGTCCGTAGTAGGAATGGGAGTGTCGTCGGGTTATACCAAGTTGAATAGTCCAACCAGTAACATCTGAATGACTAGAAATGCTTTTTATAGTAACTCTTCAAGTCTACCCTATGGTGGTTCACTTACTTCCCAACACAGTGTGAAGCTGTCAAGACCCACTGATCTGCAATAAGTACCCCAGCGCAATAGAAGATCTGTTCAGATCCACCAAGGATAGCGGCAAGAAAAGGCCAGTCGCCTGGCTTGGAAGCTGTCCCACCAACAATCCTCTTGTATCTTCTTCTATTCATGTAGTTCTTCCTTACTTTACCACAGACTGAAGGAATGCTGTTTAGAAGATGTCTTAGAGTCAAGAAGGGAACTTACCGTAATTAGAACACGTCAGTTCAATAGTCGGATAAGTCTTAGTCCGACAAACAAAGTCTTTGATCATGTTCTTGGATTGTTTGGCTTGATCCCGGCGCCATAACGTGGTGGTCTCTCTCAACGCCAGGGCATTACCATCTGGGTATCTCCTAGGTTCACCACTAGAGTTTCTGTGGAATAAATCAACGTTAATTCTGTAATTACTATTTTACAAGATAAGACTTACGCATATCCCAAGAGGGAACAGATCTGATCTGGTGTAATGGATTCATCATAATGGCGTACACAGGCTGGGACAAACTGACCAAGAGCCGGGCGAAATACTTCCAACTGCCCACGACCTTCATCTCCGTTCTGTTCACTTAGTCTTACTGTAAGATAAACCTCTGATAGATTTTTCAAGTGGATGGGTAGTTTCTACTTACAACAATTCCTTTCATCTTGCCCCCATGGACAGTCCACAGTTCCATCACACATATGAACATTTGAGACACATTTATTTAAACCACAATTGATCTCGCCAGGCCCACAAGTAGTACAGTTTTTCTCATCCGACTCATCCAAGCAATCAAGATGTCCGTCACACTTCCAATCCTTGGGTATACAACGCTTTCCATCACATTGGTATCCATTGACGCATACTAAACAAACGGGGAACAGAATTGAGTACTATGCACTTCAAAGCGGGATAATCCATAATTTTAATATTTACCAAGCAAATAAAGGATGTTTACCTGGTCGTTTTGCTCTGTTCTTCGCCTCTTTGACCTCTTTATGTCCTATGCAAACATCGGAATCGGAACTCTCTGGGAAATAGCTGCATTTGAGTAGATAATCCGGAAGCTCTAGCCCGAAAACGTTGAGGAAGAAACCACAACGTGCTTTGGTCTCTGGAAGAGCAGTTTTGAGTTATAGACAATGGTTAGAAAGTCCTCAGGATTAGGTCACATACCCAAGCATAGACTTCGACAAGGGCCAACCAAGGCTCCATTCGGACCACATTTAGGGACAAAGATCGAACAAAGAAACAATGCTGAGAGTTCATAACATCGTACATCGACAAGTGCGTCGTAGACCTCTAACTCCTGTTGAGCTTCTGGTTGTCCAAAGTGTCCCATAAAATTGGGAAATATCGTAAAGTTGTATGGCACCTTGTGCTGCTGACAAAACGTAACAATAACTGGTAGACATATTCCGGGAGCTGGATTTTCCTCCACAAGTGGCGGTGCCTTCTCATAGATGATAATTGGGGCAAGAGCAGTGACATTCGGTACAGTCGTATTAGCAACCACATGAACCTCCAGCGGGTAGGCCTTGAAATACGCCATCATACCACCACCTATCGCCAACAAGGCGAATACATTCAGAGCAAGCTGTGCAAATCTAAACTTGATGAGATTCTGATGACTAAAGCTGTAGTTTCTCGAGGGTCGTCTTAAATGTATATCCTTTATGATTTTATGGTGTAGAGATGAGGTTATATTAGTGCCGTTCTGTAGACGAACAATGGTTTGTAGACTAGCAGGAGTAGATGCGCTCTTAGTGATGGTTTGATTAGCTCCACCTTCATCGTCTGTAACGTGGGCCATGTCTAATTTGACTTTGTGAGCATGACTGAGTGCATTCAGACCTCCATGTTGTTTACTCGCCGGAGGTGTACGAGGTGGCAATAGAGGAGTCTCCATTGTTTTCGAGGAGTAGGAGGGACTAGAAGTTTGACTGAAACTATCGCTAGAAATACCCGAATCTTGTCGCATCGACGCTTTGATTCTGCCACGACCTACGGCGGCATAGGTCTTTGGGGTATGTGGCGATATAGGAGGGTGGGTAATCGGGGGTGCGGTCATTCCATACTCTTGTACGAACTTTGTATTAAACTCGAACGCACTTGGGTTGGAATTTTTGGAGCCCTTGGGGGAGTTTGAGGATTTCTTACTGAAGTTTGGAGAATTCGGGTTTGACCTACGGGCAGGTGGCATCGGAGGGATGCGATTTCGTGGTGCAGGCGGTGGTATCTTAATCGGGGGAGTATTTGGAGAAGATGTAAAATTTCCCTGTATTGGGGGACTTTTGATAGAGACGTGTCCAAGGGTTACACCTCCCATTCCAACCACTCCTCCCGAAGGAGGAACGTAGTTCCGCTTGGGTACTGCTGGAGGAGGACGTATTGGCACTGGAGGTGGTATCTGAACCAAAATTCAAATAGTTATTATCGCTTTCCCTCGAATGAACACGTAATTTTACCAGTTACGGGATAATTACGGAGAACTTTCCCAAACTTACAGTGATATCTTCCTGTTTCATACTCTGGGCCGATAGACGCCTGGAGTAAATATTTGCCGTTGAAACAGGACCCAGCGTAAGGGCGGGCTGAAGATCTGGCAATTCCGGTCCATTGTTGGCCACGCCCATGTGCGACATATTGTGGGCGTGGTCGACAGTTGTTGCGTCGTTGAGCAGTTCCAATAGTGTGTTGTCGTTCGTCCATCTAGAGACATAGCCTTGGATAACTCACACCGACCTTGTCATTTCATTTTTGGGGTTTCCAAGGCATAGAAACAGCATTTTCGTGGACGACTTTTTGGTGGAGTGGGAGGGGGGTGAATTACCTTGACCTGGATCGATCCTCCACCATTGCCGCCACCCGCACGGCTACAGCCGTCTCCCCTGCGTACGCGAACGCATCCTGAGAGGGACCTGTTGCACGTGTTGCACCTGAAACGACATAAAAGACCAACTCTGAAAGAAACCTTCCACTTCGTAGACAAACACAGGAAGAACAAATACAACCCAAATCTTTTTTTCATTGACTTACATGGAACACAGACATTGAAACAGACATCAAAAAGCTTTATTTTGAGAATATAT
Source organism: Weissflogia rhopalogaster (assembly GCA_019419845.2). Taxonomy (NCBI): domain Eukaryota; kingdom Metazoa; phylum Arthropoda; class Insecta; order Coleoptera; family Staphylinidae; genus Weissflogia; species Weissflogia rhopalogaster. Next base: position 9,672 of record WSZQ02068983.1, read on the forward strand.
GTTATATTGAATTTGGCAATTTAGTGTGAAGTTCTGATTATATTTGAGAGTAAGTACTTAAGTACTTACTTTATTTTGAGTTTAATCTCAATATAAACTCCCTCAATCCCACTTCTGACGAACAAGGATATTCTAATTTTCAATATTTTCCTATTTTAGATTAATGAACTCGATTAAAAACCAAACAAAGACATTAATTAATCACGCGGAATTGTTAATTACAGGAGATAATCAAGGACAGTGCCATAAATCGATTCTGTCACAAATTTAATCTCATTCAGTCATGTGATTCACTATGTTTCATTTCCTTTGCCTTCGTTTGATTAAAATGATTGAAAGCTTGGTGCATTCGGAGAAAATTGGATTCTTTGTTAATTTCAACAATTACTCGTGCACACTTCCTTCAGTTGAGTTATATGAGAGAGCTTCTGTTATATATAGTTTCATAGTTCCTGGAATGTAGTATGTGCGACAGTGTCCTTGATGTCACGGGTTTTTTGCCAGCTTTTGTGCATATATCGTTCTTGTTTGACGTCAATATTCGACATGGGGCATTTTTCCACGTCCTCATGTCTCGTCCGTGTCGTAACAGCATCCGGGGATATCATCTGGATCACATTCACGCGCGTCTTACTACTATCAAAAGTAATAGCTACTTTTTTACTTGACGACTATATGTCTATTTTATTGCTTTACATAAGTGCTTTCGCAACATAGAGCACTATCTTCTTGAAAAATATGAACGTAGTTATATAAGTTTTATATTAGTAGTTTAGGTTGGGTTAGCTTAGTTCATGTCAAAAAGGTCTGATATGATCAGATAAGACCATTAATGCTAAGGTCGAATCAGACCTGGTCAAATTTAAACAGATCAGATCTGCTTAGAAAAGGGAAGATCATGTGATGAGCATCATCTGATCATATCAATCCAAATAGAGTTAGATCTAGATCATGCTAGGACGTGGCCATGTAGGTTTAGAACAAGGAGGATCATGTTATGTAAGGTTGGATCATGTCAGATCGTGTCTGATCAACTGAAGGCAGCTCTGATTAAAGTAGTTTAGCGAGACTGGACTAAACAATGTTACGTTAGGTAAGGCTCAAGAAAGAGAGTTCTTCGTATGAATATCTGGATTTCATCAACTAAAATCAGGTCCAGTCAGGTCAGGGAAAATTTAATATAATCAGTTAACGTTAAACGTTAAACGTTAGATTTGATCAGATTCAGTGAAGGACATGCTGAGATGTTGTCAGGTTTAGCCATGCCATGTATGCTTAAAACAAGAAGGATCAGGTCATGTAAGATAAGGTCGGATCATGTTAGCTCATTTCTGTTCAACTGAAGTCGGTTCCGATTAAAGTCGTTTAACTGTAGACTGGACTAAAGGTTTTCCAGGCTAGATAAAGTTTAATCACATCAGATATCATCAAGTAAAGTTTAAGGAGATTAGATTTGGTCAGGTCAAGGAAGAGCTTGTTGGGATGGGGTAAGATTTAACTAGGACACGTATGTTTACAACAAAGAGGATCATATTGTGGAGATTAGAATATATAATGATATCGTTCAAGGAGGAGAGGCATTCTTTATGAATACACGGATGTTACGCTAGGAAATTTGGAAATACCCAGCTAAGGAGAGATCAACACAGAAACATATTTACTATTCGAAGGACCATGAATTTCTAAAAATAACTAGAGTCAGGTTAGCCCTGCTCAAGATCTCGTCAGATCACGAAATGCACGATCACTTGGCCCTGACATCAATTAGAGCATATCTTGTCAAGGTCATATTTCGTCACATTACGCCAAATCAGATAAAATACCTTTAGTCTACAGAAAACTTTGAGAAGTAGCCTTTATACAAGATAATACTTAGAATATTAGACTAGCTCCTGCAATGACACTTCAAGTAGGAGAGGCATTCTTTATGAATACACGGATGTTACGCTAGGAAATTTGGAAATACCCAGCTAAGGAGAGATCAACACAGAAACATATTTACTATTCGAAGGACCATGAATTTCTAAAAATAACTAGAGTCAGGTTAGCCCTGCTCAAGATCTCGTCAGATCACGAAATGCACGATCACTTGGCCCTGACATCAATTAGAGCATATCTTGTCAAGGTCATATTTCGTCACATTACGCCAAATCAGATAAAATACCTTTAGTCTACAGAAAACTTTGAGAAGTAGCCTTTATACAAGATAATACTTAGAATATTAGACTAGCTCCTGCAATGACACTTCAGGTATGAATAAATAAGCAGGTCTAAATATGTCAGAATAATAACTTCAACAGTACTGAGAAGAAACAGTTGTAATGATTCAAATAAGCTAAACTTCTGAAATTGGTTGAAATTTAAAAAAATGAAAGAAAAGGAAAAGTTAAGTAAACTTCCTTAATTGAACGTTCACCAAAATCAAATTCCTAAATTCCAACGTAAATGAAGATTATCTCAAACGCTTGATAAAAGTAAATCGAGGTTAAGACGCTCGCAGTATCACAATTTGTTTGGCAAAAACGGCGGGAAAATGCTACGCTCCCGACAAAGATAAACCTGCATCGAATGTCTGGAATTGGCCGACAAAGCGGGACGTGAAACGAAGCAGCTGGGACAAACAAGTGTCTCTAATTCCTGTACGCGTTCTCCCGTATCCCGGAAATGTGACGCGTATTGAATTTTCGAGCTCTCCATTTTCTCCCCTGCTTCCGGTTTCGCCCTACTATTTTGCATCCCCAAAAAATATATATATCATTTTCAGCATAACGTCTAAATATAGCAAAAGCCAATCTTTCGGACGATTTTTATTTTTCACTTAGCAAATCAAATAGAAATGAAAGTAAAAATCTTACTATTAATTATGAGAAACTGTTAGGTGTTAAGAAGAAAAGAAAGTGAGGTAAATGAAAATAGATTTAAAGTTTTAATGTTTAAAGTTGAAAAATGAGCAGGGTAGATCAGATCTGATCTGACTTTATTTGGTCAAATATCCAGTTATCAACTTTAACATGATTGGGCTTCAGTTGATCAGATATGATCTTTCCTAATCTGACCTGACCTAGCATAATATGATCTGCTTTGTTCTAAATATACGTGTCCTGGTTACATTTTACCACATCCCAACATGATCTTCCTTGATCTGATCAAGTCTGCTCACGTTAAATGTTACCTAATCAGATCTGATGTAATTAAACTTTATCTGGCCTGAAAAACCTTCATTTGTCGAGCCTAAACATTGTTTAGCCCAGTTTATTGCTAAACTACTTTAATCAGAATCGGCCTCAGTTCATTCGAAGTGATCAGACATGTTGCGACCTGACCTTATATAACATGATCCTCCTTGTTCTAAACATACATGTCCAGGTTAAACCTGGCCATATTCCAACAAGACCTTCACTGATCTGATCAAATCTGATCTCGTTAAACTTTAATTGACCTGACCTGGTCGGACCTGATTTATTTCATCAGATCTTGATATTCAAAAGAAAACATTTCTTTCTTGAGCCTAACATAAGGCCTAAGGCCTAAGGCCTAAGGCTTAAGGTTTATGTTAGGTAACCTAACATTGCTTAGTCCAGACTCCTGCTAAACTACTTTAAGCAGAACCGCCTTCAGTTGATCAGAGAGAATTTTTATTTTTCAGTTATCTAACCAAATAAAGTTGAATGTAAGAATGTTATTATTATGAAAAACTCTTAGGAGTTAAAACGAAATTAAAATGTAGTAAATGAAAGTAGATTCAAAGTTTTAATGTTTAAACTTGAAAAATGAGCAGAGTAGATCGGATCTGATCTGACTTTATTTTGTCTAATCTCCAGTTATCTACTTTAACATGATTGGGCTTCAGTTGATCAGATATGATCTTACCTAATCTGACCTGACCTAGTATAATATGATCTGTTTTGTTCTAAATATACGTGTCTTGGTTACACTTTACCACATCCCAATATGATCTTCCTTGATCTGATCACGTTAAATGTTACCTAATCAGATTAGATGTGATTAAACTTTATCTGGCCTGAAAAACCTCCCTTTCTTCGCAAACTCCTGACTTCACGGTAAAAACGTGCAGCAACGGTCCCTGGAAAAAACCCATATGCACAAAGTGTTCAGAGCGATGAACAGGCGATACTCCATAGGGGGTGGAACGCCAATAATAATAAAAATATTTACATTGAAAATGAATTGAATGAGCTAATGTCCATAGCACTCGATGCTCGGTAAACTCAAAAGAAAAAAACTGGACGGATGATATCAGGCTCGATCAGGTTAGTTAGATAACGAATCAGATTAGGATAGATAATATCAGATGTAACCGTTGTAAATGTTCAAAGAAAATCAGCTCTGATCTGCCAGTTTGCATGAAATAATGTCAAGTTTGAACAAGTAATATCAGATCTTTTCAGATCAGGATTGTTCATAGACCACAGATACTCGAAGGAAATTTGATTTGAGTAAGTCCAATCAGTACGGATAAAGTAAAAGCGGGTTAGATCATAACTGAACACAGGAAATCAGATCGGATTAGATCAAATAACCTCAGATGAAAGGATCTTTCTTTTATGGACGGATCATCATTAGATCAATCCATTTTACTAAGTTCAGATAGTTCAGATCAAATCAATTATAACAACTCTTTAGAGATAAAATAAAACTTAAATAACAGAACTTGTCAAAGTAGATCAGCTTGAGTCTGGTCAAGTCAAGTCTAGTGGATGTAGTAAAATCATGTCTAATAAGGAGAGTGAATGAGGTCTGGACATGTCATGTTAGATGAAATTCAGCCAACTGGAACAAATGGCCTTTCTGAAAATCAGATGGGGAGCTGACTCAGGTCAGTTTTTTTTTGCTCAACCCATATCCTCATAATGCAAATTTCTCCTCCACCTTCAGGACTGCCTATTCGAGTATATCAGAGGGGCCTAGGCTACAATTGGTTAGTAGGCTGCATAGCGTATCCGGTTTCTGATATCATTATATTTTCACTTTCACATTTCTCTGTTAGTACCTGCTTGATGTACCTGCTGACAGAATTCCAGTGCTTTTTGTCTTCTAGCATGTAATGAATTGCAGTGTCCGGCGTTAGCCGTCTTATGTCTGCATCTTTAAGGTGATCCCAGGTACGACAGTTGAAGAAGATGCGTTCGGCTATGTCAGTTTCTCCACAGAATGCGCTCTCTTCTGTGCTTCGTTTTCCAATGCGGTACAAGTATTTGCCGAAGCATCCGTTCCCCGTGAGGAGCTGTGAATTGGGCGTTTTGTCTACAAACCCTTGGTCCCACCTGGTTTGCCAGTTCCCAATGGTTGTTTCTCGCTGACTTTGCGTAGTTGACATTTGGTTTGCCAGGTATTTGCGCATTCTGTCACCATTAAGTCAATGGGAACCATTCCGCTAATGACAAGTACGGCATCAGTGGAAATCGTCTCTCTTGTTACTCCTATAGCTAGGCGCCTCTGTATGGCTAGCAGAGTATTTCTATGGGCTCTAGTTCACATAGATCAATCCCAGGCGGGGGCGGCGTACAGCATTGCAGAGATTACGCAGCTCGCAATTAATCTTCTTCGACTGCTATGAGGTCCAAGAGATATTGTTTGAAATCACAAAGATCCAAGTTAAAAAATGTTCAATATTCCAACAGATAATAGCAGATCTGTTCAGACCAGGATTCTTCATGTCAGATATATCTCGGAGATCATGCTTATTTTTAATAAACAAATGCAATGTTCCAATCAGCTCTGATCAGCTACACATCAAGTAAAGCTATATAAAAATAGATTAAATCATTTCTGATCACATTATAGAAGGATCATCATTGGATCAGTCATTTCAGATCATACCAGGTATCATCTAGTAAACCAAACATACAAAGTCACAAATTACCAATTATAAGAACCCTCTTGGAGTTAAAATAAAATTGAAATAACTGAAAGTAAGTCAGTGATAATGTTTGAAATTCCAATTTGCAAAGTTACCAACTGCGCCCAACGCGCTGAGATTCTGATGGGTGACTTGTGACATTTCACCGACTCCTCAACTCACAATCAGTTGAAACAATTATAATTGCAGGCTTGGTACGCGCGTTGCCATTTTCAATGTTCGACAGAGTTTAATTAAAAGCGATAAACTCGAGGACGAACGACGGCAGCAACTTGCGAGGGGCGGCGACCTGAGTTCCCTCAGTCTTTTATCACTGCTCCTCGCTGAGAATGCTATCATAAGTGTTAATTACGGACGTTCGTGTCTATTTCGCTTCGTTATTTGCAGATATCACTTTGCTTTTAGCGTTTATCGTATTAATTAACAGCTGTTAGCGTTGTTAATATTGGAATTAATTCGATTAATGATCATTTTTTAACG
>WSZQ02068994.1:0-14743 GCA_019419845.2 Weissflogia rhopalogaster
ATTAATACCGTATAACTCTTTCCATCCTATGGCAATTAAACTCATCCATCCACTCACTGATCCATAGATTAGTCTATAGAAATAATTGCATACATTTTAAACGATTTACCATCCCTACCTTGAATCTTTGCTGCTATATTTTGTTGTTCTCACTCGGTTTTTGAGGTTATAATACTTTACACTCAAATATATGCAATACATTTAAATAAATTTAAATAACATCAACCATAAATAAATCTCCATTATTTGCAGCTCTCATTCATCGACACTCGAACAACTCATCAACAATGTCAGACTCTACAAAAACTAGTAAGTTCTTATTACTTTCCTATAAATAACCTCTACTAGTACTTTTCAATATCCTGTTCTAATTCTAATAATTTTACAGCTAGAATATCAGTAAAAGCACCAGGAAAAGTAATACTGCACGGAGAACATTCTGTAGTCTACGGCAAACTTGCCATAGCATCATCTATAGGCCTCTGGACCACTTTAAACCTTGAAGAAATTCACCAGAATTTCATAAAACTATGTCTCAAATCCATCGATTTAGACATAATAATACCACTAGAAGCCTTTGCTACAAGAATCGATGGAGTTCCAATGCTTGAAAGTTATAAATACGACCTTAAACATCCTCAAAATGTTGATTATTACAAGGTTATTGAAGTAATTGAGAAATATCTGGAAGAATCTTCGTTAAAACTTAAAAATTCAGGACAGAAAACCGCATTAATGGCATTTTTATACTTATACATCACCATGTTGCATACATTTATGTCTTATTCATGTCCTGTTAATGTTAATAGAAGAGGAATTGATGTAAATATCGATACAACTATAACAATTGGAGCAGGAATGGGTAGTTCTGCTTCATTTGCTGTATGTATAGCAGCTGGATTTCTTGAATTTCTCAAGACTAAACACCGGGAAAATCAGGAAAGTCCAGAAATACTCCCAGAAGCTTATCAAGTATTAAAAAGTGGTAATTTTCAACTTGAAACGTTTAGCAATGAAGAGAAACAGTTGATAAGTCAATGGGCCTTTCAAGCAGAACGTGTAATGCATGGTAATCCATCTGGGATTGATAATAGTGTTTGCACGTTTGGATCTATCATAAAATATCGAAAAGGAAGTGCACTGGACTCTATAACGTTCCAAAATCCACTCCAAGGCTTTCTGATTGATACAAATGTTCCGAAAGATACGAAAGCTCAAGTTCAGAAAGTTGTAAACTTGAAGAAAATTATACCTGAGGTTATACAGCATATTTTTGAAGCGCTGGAGAGGATTTCTCAAGATGCTATACAATGTTTGGAAGTTTTAGATAAATCTACTTCTAAAGAGAGTAAAATTGAACAGTATAAAGTATTAAATGTGAGTTTTTTTTTTTCAAGTTTATATCGTTTTCTGTTCGAAGAAATGTGTAAAACAGTAATTCTTTATATTTTGTGTACTTGAAGTTGATATTTGTATGTTTGAAGGTTTTATTTGTATTTTTTTAGACGTTATTCGATGTAAATCAAGATTTATTGCGTACAATTGGTGTGTCGCATGGAACAATTGATAAAATTTGTACAATTTTAAAGAAATATGACCTACATGGAAAGATAACAGGTGCAGGAGGAGGTGGGTATGTATTATGCCTTATTCCAGATGGTTACAATGAGATAATTCTTGGAAACATCGAGAAAAAGCTCGGTGAAGAAGGATTTAGTTGTAAATTGTTGACTTTGGGTTGTGATGGAGTTCATTAGCCTTTGTTTATAATCAAAAATTTAGTATTTATTTGTTAATTACATAGATTGTGGGTGTAATGATCTATAAGTATTAAGATTTGATCGGTTGTGGTTCAAGTTTATACTCATTTTTATATACTTTAAATAAAATTTGCTTAACTGGAGTTAACTATAGGCAACCAAATATACATCGAAATTATATGACTAAAATTGAGTTTTGAGAATTCTTCAAACACATTATAAACATTATTTCTAATGATTTAGTTTATAATGTCATGTTTTTATGTTTAATGATGTAAACATCGAAGTTAATTGCATTCTAAATGTTTATTTATTCAAAGTTAATTGTAGGCAACCAAATATACATTAAAACAGCTGGTCTGTCAAAAATAATTGAAAACAGAATTGAAGATGTTCCTAGAAAATGGAGAAATTGATATCATTTGTACAATTATAAAGGAATATGGAATATATTAATAGTCACTTTGATATATTTTAAATAAAATTTCGTGAATTCTCTGAAATTTACTACAGGCAACGAAACATTCAGCAAATCTGTCAAAAATCACGACCGGTAAACACAGTAAACATCAGGAAAGACATTGATGTCGCGTAATATGTATAAATTTCGTGAAAAAATAAGATTTTACACAGCAACCAACAAAAGAGAAAGTCTCCAAAGATAGTATGGACAAGAATCAAGCACATTTGTGAAGGTAGAAGATGGAAGATAGGCAGAGAAACATTGAGTGATTCGTTGCTGCAACAGCTTCGAAAAATCAGGATTTTCGCGAAACCACCGAGGTAGATCCAGATTAATCTTCACCGTTACATCGTTTGGAGAATCTTCGCACTGCTGTGAAGGTAAAGTCAGTCGTTCCCTCAGTGACGATGAGCAGGAAGAAGAATGAAGGAAGACCTGGAGGCTATGGATGAGGATCGTCTGTTTGGTCACAGAAACGAACTGGTAACCACATCAAAGAGAAGGTAATGAAAACAACATATTCAGTTATCATCATTTATCAACTTCTCTGATTTACAAACAAATGAATATGCGGTTTAAACAAAGGTTACTACTTTATACTTGTTTGAGAAAGTGTGAGAAAATGTCTAATTTTTGTGAAAAAATCAGGTTCTACACAGAAATTACCACCAGAGCATAGATTTTCGAGATTCATACTTCGCAAGTGAAGCAGGCAGGCAGGCGTCAACATCTTTGAATACGTCTGGAGTGAGTACTGTCGACGATGGCCTGCAGTTGATCAAGCAGGAGCCTTCTGCGAGCATACGTTTCGTATGGCAACTTCCTCAACGAGGGACTCATATTATAGTTCGATGAGAATGAACCATATGAGGACGTCGACGTCGATGGGGTACTTGGCGATGACGACATGAAAGTGGCAGATGACGACGAGCAGGTATTTATGGATACACAATCAACCATTGACAAGGAGGGGTCAAAATGGATCGCTTATGATGGATGATGAGCAAAACAACGTACTAGCTTAGGCATAAAATAAGACGACGATCCACGAATAATTATAAAGTTTGCTTTTGAATCATCGAAATTAGCCTGCGCGCCTTTGGAAAGTGATGTTTTCATTTTGAACGCTTCGCTGCAATCATAGAACATGACAATATTATGATAGTAGTGCTTGTGAGAAAGTATACATCTATTTCCACCGGTTCATAGCCCAATTTCGATGTTTCAATCGTGGCGTTCAAACAACCGATTGTGAGACGGAAAAAAATATGATAATATAGAAGACTCAGCCCATAGATAATACATTGGTATAGTAACACAACGCTTCTCTATCTTATATAGAGTCTGGGGCTGACTGGGCCTTTGTGACATTCGTGTTGTAGGCAACACACTGTGGATTGCAGTCCTGTCGGAGGCATTCATCATTTTCTCTTTTCAATTATTGCTATTCGTGATTAAAAAATTGGCTACCCATGATTATTTGTTCATTTTGGCGTATCAATATACAGTCAAGCAAGCAGCAGGACAATTATGTTTCGATATTTCTGTTCTTTTTAACATACAATCATTTATAAAGTTGCGAGAGTTGAAATGTATAGAGGTACAATTTATAAAATAAATATATTCAAATTAAAAGTGTAAAATAAAAAACTTTTGACAATTTCAGATGGCGCCTTAGCAAGATTTGGAAGCGGTATTAAATCTGTTTTCGGTACAATATTAGTATGAATTGTACTTAGGAGTTTGTGAAATAGCAACATTACTATTTTATTCCCTACTAGTTGCTTATTGTGAAGTTTTTTTAGTTTGAATACGTAAGTATAGATGGCACTACATAACATCTCCCGGATGTTTGTCTTGACCGAGTAATGATAAGAAAGTTATTCGCCGGGGTAGTGGCGGGTGGGCTTCTACACGATACATTCTTCTGCTGCTACTTACTATCTGCACGCTGAAAAATTAATTTTGAAAAAAAACGCCCCCGGCCAGAACCGAACCGCGGACCTTCCGCATGCTAGGCGTTGACGCTACCACTGCACCAACGCCGGCTCTTACGTAAACATTGTTGAAATTAGCATATGAATGTTGTTTTTATCACGCGAATATAAAAATCCTAATACAATTTTTTTATTGTACTCTATTTTATTTTAATGCACCAACAAAATTAAAAGAAAATTTAAATCATCGAAGTGTTTATATATTGTACATGTAATAAATGTAAACATTTATTTAATTTTGTATTGTTAATTTATGACAGGTGGCGACATCTCTTCGAAACTGGTCAAAGTATGAAACCGTCAAGATTTTTCTAAACTTTAAACCGCTGCAACTAGATGGCGCATTAATTAAAATTGTCCAAACATCTTTGCCAGGAGTGACTCAACCGTCCGGCACGGGATTGAATGAAAATTTTAGACAAACAGATTTTTCATGTGTTGTAAATACTGCAAAATAAATTTGTGAAATCGTTCAATGTTTATTATTCGTATTCTCTTATTACCAAAAAAACACATTACTGCAGTATTTTATCATTTTCTTCGCCTCCTCTTAACTTCATCGCTATTATTCAATTGAAACTAATAAATTATACAAATATAAAAGTAAGTTTAGTTATATTTATCAATAATGTTGTAAATCAAAGAGTTTGCGCGCGCGCATGTGGTGGGCACTGCCTTCGGCGTATCGTAGTGCCTAGCTGTAGAGATCATCCTCGGGATCCTCCTGGAAGTTCCCTTGATCGCCGCCGGTGCCGGCGCCCGGCTGCGAGGCATTGCCGGATTGATTCGGGAACCGGAAGTTGGTGCCGAATCCGCGCGACTGTTGCAGCGTCTGCGCAAACATCTCGTACTTACGGATGTCGTTATCGGAGACAGATCGGCGGGCGAAGCGCATCGCCTCCTCGAAGTGCGCGCGAGTGATCTCCGGCACTGGATCATCGTCGTCCAGCTGGAGAAGAGAAAATACGGCAAATAATATACGACGCATAATCATAAGATGAGACGTTTTAAATAATTGTTTAAAACGTTTTCGCTTGTTTTACTAAACGATGGGGAATCGACTTACTTCCATGGCATGATTGGGATTCGCTGCGCGCTCACGCTCGCGACGAATCTCGTTCTCGATCGACTGCCTGATGGCGAGTTTGCAGGCACGCTGGCATATCTCGGTGATGTCGGCACCGGAGAAGCCATGCGTCACCTTGGCGATGTAGTTCATGTCAACGTCACGCGCCACGGGCGACTTGCGTAAGTTCGCCTTAAAGATGGCTTCGCGTGATTTCTCATCGGGCAGAGGAATGTAGATCAGCTGATCGAGACGGCCCGGGCGCAAAATGGCCGGATCAATGATATCTATTGAAAATAAATGTGTACAATTTTAATTAAATGATCACCAGAGATATACAAATTTAGTTTATTTGGCAGTTCATTAAATCCATTCTTACAAGGGGAGTGCCTCAATTATCCGGCTCAGAATTGAACGAAACCAATTGACACACCCCTTCCTTATCGATACTAATTAACAAAGAAAATATTGAAAAGTAAAAATACCGGTATTTTTGGAAACTCAAAGATTCAAAACTTCAGAAACAAAAAAGTCACGATACTCTTCGGCATCTAAATATAAAAGTATCGATACTTCCTTGTTTTGAAAGTAAGAGTATAAATACTTATTGTCAAAGAAAGCACTGAAAAAGTTGGATTTTAAAGAATGAATATAGATACTTACGACAAAAAAAGTACAGAAAAGTAAAAATACCGATATTTTTTGAAACTGTAGGTTTCTATACGTTTGGTAACGAAAATTAAAAGTGATGATACTCATCGATATCTGAATATGAAAATATCGATACTTTCTTTCTTAGGTATCATTTACCAACAAGAAGAGTGTCTCAATTGTTCAGGGCGGACTGGAATTTCGCCATTTTGAGCAGTTTTCCCAAAAAATAGCAATAAGGCAAAACGACGAAAAATCCCATGAACACAAATTATTTCCATATATGAAAATTTGTGTCCGTGTAGTCCGTACAAAAATGTTCACTCAATTCAATGACGGACAAGTGTTAATTATACCTAAGATCATAAACTTTAATAAAAATAGCACATACCAGGTCGATTTGTTGCTCCGATAATAAAAACATTCTTCTTCGCGCCCATACCATCCATTTCGGTAAGAATTTGATTGATAACACGATCGGCGGCACCTCCAGCATCACCAACATTACCACCACGAGATTTGGCGATGGAATCCAATTCATCAAAGAACAAGACACAGGGACTCGCTGACCTAGCCTTATCGAAGATATCTCGCACGTTAGCCTCCGACTCACCAAACCACATCGTCAGCAATTCAGGACCTTTGACGGAGATGAAGTTCGCCTGGCACTCATTGGCGATGGCCTTCGCAAGCAACGTCTTACCACAACCAGGCGGGCCATAAAAGAGCACACCGCGCGACGGCTGCATGCCAAACTTGAGGAACTTGTCCGGATGCTCGACCGGATACTGGACCAACTCCTGCAGCTCGCGCTTAACGCCCTCCAGACCGCCAACATCCTGCCATGTCACGTTGGGCACCTCGACGACGGTCTCGCGCAGTGCACTCGGGCTGCTCTTCGTCATCGCATACCTAAAGTTCTCCATGGTGACCGCCAGCGATGAAAGAACCTCGGCGTCGATCTGATCGTCCTCCAAATCGATCAAATCCATCTTCTCGCGAATCTGCTGCAGCGCCGCCTCGGAGCACAGCGACGCCAAATCAGCGCCGACATGACCGTGGGTCTCCGCGGCGATCTGTTCCAGATCGACGTCGTCGTGCAGCTTCATATTCTTGGTGTGAATACGCAACACCTCCAGACGGCCAGTGGCGTCCGGTATACCAATATCGATCTCCCGATCGAAGCGTCCAAAGCGCCGCAGTGCCGGATCAATCGAATTGGGGCGATTCGTCGCCGCCATCACAATCACATGCGAACTCTTCTTCATACCGTCCATGAGGGTCAGCAGCTGCGAGACGATACGTCGCTCGACCTCGCCGTGCGTCTTCTCGCGCTTCGGCGCAATGGCGTCCAGTTCGTCGATGAAGATGATCGCCGGGCTGTTCTTGTCGGCCTCCTCGAACGCCTTGCGCAGATTGCTCTCCGATTCACCGGCCAATTTACTCATAATCTCCGGACCGTTGATCAGGAAGAAGAACGCGCCCGTCTCGTTGGCTACAGCACGCGCAATCAGTGTCTTACCTGTACCTGGCGGACCATAGAGCAAGATACCCCTCGGTGGCTTGACGCCGATAGCCTTAAACAACGACGGATGACGCAGAGGCAGCTCGACCATCTCCTTGATCTGCGCGAGTTGCTTGCGACAGCCGCCGATATCGTCGTAGCCGACGGCGTTTAAGGAATCCTCCTCCTCCTCGCGCTTAATCGGATCGCCATCGCAGTGGATGACGGTATCAGGGGCGACGATACAGTAAGTTTCCGGATCGGTGCCCACGACTTTGAATTCCACGGCGCGCATTCCGCCTCTTATCATGAAGACATCATCAGTGTGAATCGGTCTGTAGGCTTCCAGGAAGTAGGGTTTGATATAAACCTCAAACAAATTTCTGTAAGAACCAAAAAATCAAGATGAAATTTTGAAATGATAAAATCTGACAAGAGATCAAGAAACCAATTCGTGTATGTATTGGGTGCCAAAATATGTGGCCAGAGCTAGATGTGAATCGGAAGAGCCAGGGAGAAAGGTCTGGATGGAAGAAAGATACATAGTATTGGCTGGGTGGAGTAGGATATGACATGTGGGAGCCCCTGGCGTGAAAACGAATGAGGGATGGACAGTGATATAGGGCCAGGAGGTAAAGGAACAGACGAGGCAGGAACATATTAGACGGTGCAAAGTGAAGAAATGTATCATTCTTCCATCCAACACAGCCAGTATTAGCTGTGCAGAGTAGGATATGATACGAGAAAGTACTTGTCGTGAGAATGCGTAGGAATGAATGGACAGGCAGTAGCAGTAGATCTGAGAGGAAGTGCGATTATCATAGGGAGGTAGTTGGGGAGAAAGAGGAGGAGATGGTTGGGGTTTCGGACATCCTGAAGGAGCAGGAAAGGGTTGACTGTAGTTTGAAAAAAAAGCACACTTACCCGGTAAGACCTTCCACAGTATCATCAATCGGCAGCACATGAATGCGCTTACCATATTTAATGCCTGGACACGGCTGAATCGAGACAACGTCCGAGAGACGCACGCGAAGATTGTTGCGAACGATGCGATTCATGCGGATCTTCTCATCCGGACACGTCTCATCAGCGAGCACGATGGCGACGGTTTCTTTGCGTCGCTTCCCTTTCAGAAGAACGGTATCGCCACGGAAGAGCTGCAACTCGTCCATCTTCGCCTGCGACAGAGCCACCACCGAATTGTCATCGTTAACAGCCTCCTCGACGAGGAGACGGTTTGGACGATCCTTCTTACGCAAGATTGCAGTCGCCAAATCTTCGGGGCTAGAAAACACATAGAAAATCAGCTTTTTACCCAGCAACACACATAAACACATAAAAACACTTATAAACGAAATAACAATGGTTTTCTTTGTTCAGTGTACGTCTTGACATTTAATACTGTGAATCCCAGACGTAACACTAATAAAAAATTGTTTAACACTCGAATTTCACAATAAAATAAACATAGAATAAACTGATGTCAACAGAATTTGATATTAAATACAAAACAAAAATAGAAAGCCTAATGTTAGAAATATAATCTAAAATTTCCAAGGAAGATATAGCGAAATAGTTTATTCTAGTAAGAAAAGTCAGTCCACCATGATGACAAGTGAAATCGTTCGCTATGTTCGCCGTGTGCAATGCCGTTGAAATGTCGTAATGCCGGCAGAGAAAACCGGCGAACAAAATAAACGATATTCAGCCATTGTCGTCGTGTTGGAGTACATACCTCTTGTCGGTCATCTTGGCGCTGTTAATGGACTCGCGTACAACTATCGAACTTCACCGGAACCAAGGAAATGAAGAGTAAATCGCCGTCGATCGTTCACACAAAACAGGAACAGCTCGCTCTGATGGCGATCGTTAGCTGGCGAATGTACGCGCTGCACGTAGTAGCAGCGTACGGTGGGAATGACGTTGCCGAATTGGATTTTGACAATCGCCACTTATATCAGTTATATTTGCTTCGTTGTTCGCAACAACACGAAGCCACTTGATCGGGTATGTTCGTGTTTCGTTTGACAGCGTCCGTGATTTTTCAAAAATTCTAGAAAAATCTAGAAAATGAATCACATGGTTGTGATCATCTACTCTTGAATATTATGTAGGATAGGGAAATCTAATTGCTTTCTTGGAATATATATCACATAAATTAAAATGTTTTATTCATTTTTTGTAGTCGTCGTTTTTTGACGGATTGTTAATGTATGTTTGGTTGCCTATGATAAATTAACGAAACCTGATATACAGAATGTTTTAGGTATTCTAAGGATATACGAAAATGTTTATTAAAATATGTATATTATAATTTGAGATAACTTTTTTTTACTTCGGTTGTTTTCGTGCCTTCGGTATTCATCGGTTTAATTTTTGACAAACCGATTAATGACCGTTGATGTATGTATGGTTGCCTATAATTAATATGGAATAAAAATACTTTCACAACAATGCTATTTATAATGAGTATTTAAAAAAGGTTTAAATATGTAATAAATTTAGTAATCACTCGTTTTCATCGGTTTAATTTTTGACAATTAATTTTGATGTATGTTTGGTTGATTATAATAAATCAACGATATATTATTTTAAAAATGTTCTAACGATATATGAAACTGTTTATTCAAATAAGTCTTGGTCGGCAACTTCCAAGTTTGGTATAAGACGTGGAAGTTTAACGTGTTTAAACATATGTTAAACTCCTTTTATACAAGCGAAAAAATCTTCCCCGCATTCTATAAAAATATAACCATGATTATTGATGACGTTTGCTAGTATACGGTGGAATTATAGTATATGCAACTCAAATATCGCATACGATGACTGCCGAAGACGTACGGCGGCGTTTGTCTACACGAACATCGTCGAGGGTTGCCGATCTTCAAATTCAAACCTCAAGGTATTTTTCGGAAAACTTATTGTAACGCTACTACCGAGAGAATTCGAAATGCAGTTGGTTGTTGGCTGCCTAATAACGCGGAAAGAAATACGATTTATCCTGAATTTGTACATGTTTCAATTCTTAACCTATAAATATGAGTCATTGTTAAATTCGTTAAAAGCTCTGCCATGAATTACGAATTTGATGTCTACTTTTCAGTAATCACATTTTGTGTTTACTTAAGAGTATCTTGAGAACACGCCTCTATGAGCGGATTCTAAAAATGTGGGTCCACCGCGGAAGCCACTTTTGTGTACCATTTAGCGGCAATGATTCAATTCTTTAAGACTTTTGGCATTCCTGTGACCTGATGTTCAGCCAGTAATTGCGAATTGTATCGGTCACAATCATAGACTAAACATATTTAGACCTCCCACTCTAGCGGGTTTGTTTGGTTCCAAATTTACTAACGCCAAATTAAATGCCAGTTAAAATTAATTGAACAGTACTAGTAATAACTGTAATCGAGACGGGAGAATAAAACAAAATAATCGAAATAACAAAATTTATACAAAATCGCAGAAAAAAAGAAACAACAGAAAAATTATACTTAATTACCAATTTACTCCGCCTAGATTCACATTCTTGGAGCTTTTATATAAATTGTATCTTTCACTTTTTTCTTCCTTTCATGTTTCCCTTTCATACATCTATTCACATTTGCGCAATAGTTAGGTATAAACACTTTAAGAAAACACTTTTAAAACAATTTGATGTTGGGTCAGAGCACTCGCAAATTAATGTGTTGCTCGCCGAATGATTCCAAAATCTTCCCATAGTGTTTTTGGCAATGCCAAACAGCACACTTGAAACCCATTTTTATAAAGCAATCCAAAAGAAGGTGATGAAAATGAATGCACAATGGGCGCAGAACGCACGAATCGCTAGCGACAAAACGACAACAAGCGAGAAAGTGTCGCACCGTACTGAGCGGTGCTGCACGCTTGCAGAGTTTTCGAGGTTACGTTGTTTGCCAATGTTCGATTAAAATCGGGTATACTCGTAAATACGGTTGAACATACCACTAGCGCCATGCAACGTGCGTTGCTTAAACTACCGGTGTTGCCAAAGCGAAAACTCCCCGACCACAAAGAGTTGGAGTACCCTGATCCCAACAATGCCTTACAACGAGCAGCAGATATTGTTGGAAATTACAACAAGAATTCAATAATATCAAAAGTACCAATAGTAATCTGTGAAAAATACTGAAAAATGCAGCAATGAATGCAACAGGAAATACCAACGAAACCAGCGATAGTTCTAGCGATTATCTCACATCAAATGTGATGGAATTGTGTCGAATATGCCTGAAAAAATCCCCAAAACTTATACCTATCTTCGACCAGCTGAAACCAGCACATTTTTCTACTATGCTAATGACTTGTGTATCATCAATACAGGTAATAATACCAAATTTATTATAATACAAAAAATACTCTGAAACAAAATGTTGTTATTGCTTTCCTATAGGTAATCAAAGATGACAATTTACCTCAAAATATTTGTAGTAAATGCATTTCGAAGTTAAACATTGCCTTCCAATTCAAAACCGAATGTGAGATTGCTGATAATAAATTTCGACAAGCCTTGCAAACACTACAAAATCAAAATAAGAGCCTTCAGACTGATAGAAACACAATAGATCAACAGGTTTTACTTTATGAAGAAGAACTATATGATAAAAGTACGAAATTTGATGGATTTGAATGCAATGATGCAACAAAACTAGATAAAAACTACGAATGCGATAAAAATATCACTCTAACTGTAATAGATCAAGAAAAATATCCGCTGGAAAATGAGGAGAGTCTCAAAGAAGTCAGTATGAATCTTCAAGCATCATCAATCATTCACTACGAGTGCTATAATTCATCATCAAAGGATTCAATGAAGAAAAGAGTTGTTAAGGAACATCGGTGTTATGTATGTGATAAAGTGTTCAAAACGAAAGCGAGTATGGTGCATCACATTCGTATTCATACCGGCGAGAGGCCCTACGTGTGTCATTTATGTGATAAACGCTTCGTAAACAGTGGTCATTTGCATACGCATTTGCGAACGCACACGGGGGAGAAGAATCACATGTGTTCGACGTGTACGAAAGCGTTTGCAACCGCACAACAACTTACCAAACATACGATTGCAGTACACACTTCGGAGAGGCCGTATGGTTGTCAGTATTGTGGAAAACGATTTGCTAATTCTAGTAATCTTAGTACGCATATTCGAATTCATACGGGCGAGAAGAATTTCTACTGCGATCAATGTGGAAAGGCGTTTTCGACGAAAGCTCAGCTGTATCAACATATGCTTGTGCACACTGGCGAAAAGGCGTTTTTGTGCGAATTGTGCCAAAAACGATTCTCGCAGAAAGCTCATCTTGTTAGACATTTGAAAATGCATCAAAAAACGACTGATAAATAAATTTACACATTTATAATTATATTTATTTATGAATTGTTTATTTGTAAATTGTACCTCGAAACGGCAAAATGAGGAACTAAAACGTGAAATTCCAAATTTGTACTAAAATAGTTTCTAATCTGCTTGTTATAGAATGTTCATTCTTGTACATATCGATTCCTTATTAAATATTGCTTGTTTTGATATATACATTTATCCAAAAATTTAGGGTTTATATAGAGAAATTTGCCGAGTAAAAGAACTATTCCAAAAAATGTCGAGTTTAAGGTTTTTCTAGTTTTTTCATCAGTTTAAGTTGATACACAACCTGCTTCTTTTATGTGGAGTTAGTTCTGGTTCAGAGGGCCTTATTACCAAGAGCCATAAATCAGCAAGAAGAAACTATAAAATTTACTCTGGTGGCGGATGACTCAACTATTTAAGACAATTTTTCGGATTATGACTCATTTTTCTACCAAAAAAAGTGGGGAAAGGGTAATAAAAGCCGATTTGACAGCTTGCTTACGAGATTTAGAGCCTTAACTTGAGTAACGTGTACTGTGACTTCATTCATTTTAAACTACATAACTTTCATTTGTGAATAAAGAATTTTGTAATTTCGAACATTTGTGAACATCATTGAACTCGCGTACCTCAACCTTACAAATTTAATGAAAATAATTGCAAGTTTTTACTTTCAGAGTTTTCTCTGAAAGTAAAAACTACAATACAATCGACATTATAAATGCATTATTGCGACAATGAGATTTATTAAACAAAATATCATTTTATTTTGTACATCTCAGAGGAACATATAAAACTCAAAAAACAACAATAAAAAAGATTAAAGGTGAAAACATGAGCACCTAGTGCATATTATCATTGCTCTTCTGCTGAACATCGCAGGCAAGATTAATAAATAGCAAGATCTACTCATATTAAATCTCAGGAAGACTATCTCTAGCTGTTAAGAAGTTAAACTACGTTCAATTATATAATTATACAACCGTAACCAATTTGAAAACATGTTTTAGAGCCTGTTATAACTTTCTTACCCTAAAACCATTTTTCTCAGATGCCAGTTATCGACTAAGTTTCTTATCGGCTACAGCCGTACCGGATGCATTCAACACGATTCTCCCAATCATCGCCAACGAAAGAACGCAAACAACACCAGCGGGCATAATTTTGCCGGAATTGTAGAATCTGTAGCCCATTACACCAGCCAAAATGGAACTCGTCGCTAGTTGTGTGGAATAGTTGGATGGATCTTGGCTAACTTGGTAGGCCCCATACGCTAGGGCACCACCGAAGAATAGGCCTGCACCCAGGGAAGGAATTGAACCTAGATCGTATCAAAGAAATAATAAATTAGTATTAATAAATAAATACGTAAATAATAAATAAAATTGTGTATGGCGATGATTTTTTTAGAGGTTAAAATACCTGCTTTATAATATCCCATCAAACCGCCAGCGGCTACTGCAGCAGCGTAGGCGAAGCCAACAATATCCACAGGCATTTTCTGTGGTATTCTATGCGGTCTTCGTGAGGTAACTTGGGGTTGTTGTTTGTTAGTTTTAGGCGCAAGAATCAGAAGGAAGGACACCAACGGGAGCACGAATAATGACATAAATGGATTAAATTTCATCGATTGGGAAGAGGGCGCTGGTGTTTCTAATTTCAAAATTGCAGAACGGCACTATTCACATAGTTATTTTCATTATTCTGAGTCTCGGGATATGCTAAAACTGTTTAGAATTATGTTTTGAGAGAGCCTAGCATTTATTTGAAGTAACCAGCTTCGTCTCTTCGACTTATTATAATTCTACGAGCCGAATTGCAAGCATGCATTGACAATTTATTCACAGAGAAGAAAAAGATTCACAAATATCTGTCAAATTATTTCAAAAGTTTCTCAGAATTATTGGCGGAACATAAAAAGAAGGATAGAT
>WSZQ02069005.1:0-24211 GCA_019419845.2 Weissflogia rhopalogaster
AGAGATCGGGACAAAGAGAGAAGAAGCTCTAAAGACTCTTCAAAGACGTCTAAAGATGACTCTAAAACGTCTAAAGATGACTCTAAAACGTCTAAAGAGGATTCTTCTAAAATTAATAGGGATGATTCTTTATTATCACCAAAAGATGATTCTTCTAAATCTTCAAAAGATGTTTCCAAGTCTTCAAAAGATTCTAAAACTTCCAGAGATGATTCTAAGGCTTCAAGAGATGATTCTAAAACTTCAAGAGATAACTCTAAAGATGAAAAAGATAGAAAATCGAGTTCTAGAAGTAAAGATCGTCATCGTAAAGATAAGTCGTCCAGTAAAAGTAAACATTCATCATCTTCTAAGCCATCTGTAAAATCATCAAAATCTGATAAATATGAAAAAATCTCAAAAGAACCAGAGGCAGTCTACGAAGATGATTTAGATGATCTTGGTTTGGGAGATGATATGGATTTTGGTATGATTGAAGATGAGTGTTTTCGCATTTTTAACGAGTACAAAGCCCCGGAACCTATGGTGGCATCCACTCCAGAGCCTCTTAAACTCACAGTGCCTGAGATGGAGTCGTCTGACGCCCAATATCCGGTGGGGAAGAAGCGGATTGCATATAATAACGCCGTGAAGGAGGAGATAAAGGCCCGACCAGCGTTTAAACCACTTCTATCCGCTGGTATGACGCTGCAGAACCGTATGAAGATTGCACGTGCTGCTCAGGCTGCCAATGAAGCTCAGGGTATTATGACTGAGGTGAAGAATATGAAGAGGGTGGCTCATCAGCCGACGTTGATTGGGGAAGCGAAAAGGGTGAAGCCGAATGGTTTGACTCGACCTGTGGAGAGGAAACCCCCGCCGGCACCGGTGGTGCCTTCGACTTCGTTGATTGATGATATTCTGAATGCCAAGTCGACGACGACGGCGGGAGCTACGCCGGTGATGTCTGCAAAGCCTCCGGTTCGGAGAATTGCTCCAGCGTCGAATGTCTTGTCGATACAGATGGCGAAGGCTAGGATTGACGAGATTAAGAATAGGACTGTTGCGACGGGTAAGACGCTCGCGACCACTGTGGCCAAAGGGGCGAAACGTGCTGCGCACGTGCCGGATACGTCGCTGAATAACATTCCGGATGTGCTGCACGCGGACAAATCGAAACTTCCGGTCAATGTACGTACGAGATATTTAAGTCTGTTGGCGGATGAGTGTGTGAAGTTGTACGTGTCGACGGAGGAGGCCTACAACCGGGCGCTCAATGAAGAGTTTAAGTGCTACGAACGGTGTAAGGCGCTGCCAACCTATCGGAATTCGGCCATGTTGGCTGTGAATCGTCTCAGGAAGGAGGTGCAAGAACGGGAAGCGGCCGGTTTAGGGCCTTTGCAATTGGGTGAGACTCCGAGTAATTCAAAGGAGTCGTTTTTGGAAGGTAAGAAGTTTTACGATCTTGTGAAGAGTTTTATGCTCAGTAATGAGGAGTTGGTGCTACATGGTTATCCGCGGGAAGGACCGACGCCTGGTAGAGCGGTGATTACCAACGAGTATAAACAGGCGGTTACTTCGGAACACCTCGAATCGACCCAGAGGTTATGCTGTCGCTGTCACAAGATCTACAATATCAATCGGGATGGTTTTCCTTTGTTTGAGGAGGAGTGTTGCTATCACCCGATGAGGAAACGGACTATCCGCGGGGAACGGATGTATTTGTGTTGTAAAAGCACCGAAGAGACTGGATGTGCCGTGTCGAATACGCACGTGAGTGAAGTGTCTGCCGATCGGGAGGTGGAGGGCTTCCAATCAACCTTTGACTCTGAGCGTGAGGATGACCCTCGGGACTTTGCTGTGTATGCGCTGGATTGTGAGATGTGCTACACGACCAAGGGATTGGAACTGACGCGTGTCACTGTGGTCAACTCTAAGCTGAAGACTGTCTACGAGAGTCTTGTGAAACCCTTCAATCCGATCATTGACTATAATACGCGATTTTCGGGGATAACAGCCGAGCACATGGAGAATACCACCACCAACATTTTGCAGATACAAGCCACTATTCTGCATTTGTGCACGTCGAAGACGATTCTCATTGGACATTCGCTCGAGTCGGATATGAAGGCGTTGAAGATTATACATAACTCGGTGGTGGATACGTCCGTAATGTTTCCGCACAAGTTTGGCCTACCTCATAAGCGCGCCTTGCGACTCCTCGCCAGCGAGTATCTTAATAAGATTATACAGAACGATGTGGCCGGTCATGACAGTGCGGAGGATGCGCTTGCTGCTATGGAGCTTGTTTTATGGAAAGTGAAAGAAGACTTGAAGGTTAGGGGTATCAAAACCTGAGAGGGACCTGACTTTGCAGACAAATTTACCAGTGCCTATTCATACTTTGTTGGCGTTTGCTTGGTCAACGCCTTGTACAGTTATTTATTCCATCCCCAGTTTTTTGTATTTAACTAATGTTAATTTTTCGATACCTAAGTATACTTAAAAGTTCCTTATTAAAGTTTTCTCTGTATTTTGTTAAATTTTGACTTTTTAGAGAGTGGGAGCAGAGAGAGAGAGTGAACCTGAGGAAGGAGAATAGTCTTAGCTGAAAGAGGGGGGATGATAAAAAATGAAAACGGAAGGGCTGACACTTAAGGGGTTAAGTCTGAAAAGGGTACAGCTTATCGGAGTACCACTAAGGGGGGCGGGGGAGTGTAAACCAGAAAAATGGAAAGTGTACGTCTGAAAATAGGAAAAGATACAACTGAAGGATGGAAAAAGGAAAAACCACTAAAGGATGAATATCATAAATAGGTAATAAATCAGGAATAGGATAAGCCAGTTTTATTAACTAGGGAGAGACACAACTGAGAAACGATTAGTCTGAAAATAGGGAAAAGTCTAAAAATGGGAAAGAGCACTTCTAAGGAAGGGAAAAGGGTACCTCCAATGGTCGAAAAATGTATATCAGGAAAAGGGTAATCCTGCAAAATGGAAGAGGCACAATTGAAAGATGGAAAAGGGTAAGTCTGAAAAAGGACACAGTTGAACAAGGAAAAGAGAACCACTAAATCACCCTCTTTTAGAGGTACTCTTATCCTTGTTCAATTGAGTCGTATTTTCAAAGGGTATGCATAAAAAGGTACAACTGAAAGGATAAAAAAAGTAAGACTGAAAAGGGAATAGGGCACCCTTTGAGAGGGAGTAAACCAAAAGTAGGCATAGGCAAGTCAACTTACCTACAAAGCTAAATAAGTGAAAATGAAACTTACCCGTTATTATCATAGAGATTTTTAGCCTCTTGTGTCTTTCCCAGTGAGAATTGCGTCTGATTGGCAAGGTCATCCAGACGAGCATTGATGTCTGTGAGGGAAGCACTCACTTTTTTGATATCTTCCCCAAATTCATCAATTGGCGCTTTGAAGGTCTCCAAGTTCAGAAACAAATTGTCAGCTTGTTCCAACGCGTTGGACGCATCCGTTTCCCTCTGGCTGATGTCGATTGCCTTCATGTCGTCCAGTTGTCGTTGGGCTAACTTTCGGGCATCTTCTATCCTCGGTGCTGTAGAATGAGGTTTATAAAATTAGTTTCCGCTTTCAATTTTTAAACATTTTCAAAGTGAATACTTACAATCTCCTTGAGCCAGATTTTCAGCCATTGTCTTGATGTCATCTATGGTGTTGACTACGTTGTCAGAAGCCATCTGGACTTTGTCCAGCATAGTCCAACTTTTCACTCGCTGCTTGTCTGCACTGTCCACAAGGTTTTTGCTGTTGTCCAGAGAGTAATTTGCTTTCCGGTTCATGTTGTTGGCTTCATTCGCCATGGTATCCAACTCCGAGAGGATGGGATGGAAGTTGACTTTGTCAGGAGTGATCTCTTCAACTTTCGGTTTCAGTCGGGTAATGGTGTCGTTGATGTGGGCTAGTCTTCGGGCTTGGAAGTACCCAGTTCCAGCAGTCTATAAAGTAGAAGTTTTATTAGAATATGTTGGGTCAGGGTAGACGTTTTACAAACCTGGAATTCCTTCTGGATTGGGTCTATTAGTTGTGAGAGGTAATCGGTGAAGTCTAGAAGATCGTCTGTGCAACTGTCACATGAATGACACCCGTATTCTTTAACGAAGGCCCAACGATAGGGACATTGGTCACATTTATCTCCGGTCACACCAGGAAGACACTCGCATTGACCTGTCAGGGCATTACAGCCTAGGCCTATGGAGAATTCATCTCGACATCCACAAGCTGAGAAATGGACACGGGCTTAGAATAGTTCAGATGTTTTCCTTTTATACTACTTACAAATACATCCTTCGCTTGTTAAATTCCAGTATCCAGATTTACACTTGTTGCAGGTTCTTCCAGTGACACCAGGTTTACAGCGGCATTGACCCGAGACGTCGTCACACTGCTGTCCAATGGCTGCTTCGCTGCACTCGCAGGCTTGACACCCTTGACCGGAAGCATACCCGTAGTGATTATCCTCGCAACGGTCGCATTTATCACCAACGACATTCTCTTTGCAAACACATTCGCCGGTGAAGCTATTACATTCCGCCGTGCCCAGCGAATCACATACGCACTGCTGGCAGTTCTTCGCTTCGACTGCATCACCATAGAAACTCGGAGCGCAAAGGGCACATGCTTCCCCGTAGGTATTATTCAAGCAATGCAAGCATTTACCGGTGGTGGTGTCACACGAGTAGAGATCATTCGTGTCAATGTTACCCGAGCACTCGCAGGGTTTGCAGTAGTCTCCGCGCACCTCTGGACGTCCATAGTAGCCCGACGCGCATGACTGACAACGAGCACCCATGTAACCCTCATCGCAGGTGCAATGGATACGGTCCCCGTCCGCTGAGACTTCACAGCTAGAAGCAAAGTTATTGCTCGCCACCGGCATAGGACAGGCACAGATGAGACAATCCATCGGCGTTCCTTGTTTTGCGTTACCATGATACCCGACTGCACATTGGTCACAATGATCACCAACAGTGTTGTGCTGGCAGTTGATACAGACTCCAGTGTGAAGGTCACATTCTGCAGCATGACCATTACAGGAACAAGCAACGCAGTAGCCTCCATGGGGACCAGTACTGATACGGTAGTATCCCGGGGCACAGTCTTCACATGACAGACCGGTGTAGTTGGGTGGACAATCGCATAACTCTACAGTGTTTGCTATATCTTGACGGTCACGAGATTTAACTTTTTCAGCATCATCGAAAGTGACCGTGGACAATCTCGCAATAGTCGTCACAGACCAATAATTCGCACGAATGTAAATACCTCTCAGATCTTTGAGGACTGTCATCAGATGTTCCCTTTTACTAGGAGCCCCCGAAGGTAAAACAAAGTTGGCTTCTACGATCTGCAGTCCGGTTGTGAACTCTTCGTCTTGGGGAGGTTGTTCAAAACCGTCATATTTCAAGTAGTTGTTGGCTCCCACCAAGATGACATCAGGCCTCAATGTGGCTTTACCACCATCACCTATGGTATGCCAGACAGTGTAGTTCAAGAAACCACCGTAGGCCGTTAAACGTTTTCCGAGATAATCCTTAGGTGCAGCGAAGTACAATGTTGTATTTCTATCCTCCTCGTTTAGAACGAAAGAAATTCCTTGGTGATTCGGGTGTTCGAGAGTGACATCAGCCATGGAAGCATTGAGTGTCTCAAAGCTCTCTTCAATTGCAGAGACATGCCAACCCTCCATGTTATAAGTGAAAGTCTTGTGCAGGAACGAAGATACATAGCATCGGTTCGTCTTTCCGAAACAGAAACACTCGGTACAACCCAGTTCATTGTGGGCTTGAAGATTATAAGTGCCTTCCATACAGATGTCACAGGCTAGACCAGTAACCAACTTCTTGCACAAACATTCAGCCGTGTCCTGATCACAAATGTCTTTTGTGGTTCCATGAATGTTACACTCACAACGACTACAATAGGAGAAATTGTAATATCCTGCCAGACACGTGTCACACTTCCTTCCGACCACATGCTGTTTGCATGGGCAATTACCAGTTTCGAGGTCACATTGCAGACTGTTGGAAACGCCAAGTGCATTACACTTACAATCCTCACAACCATTAAATTCATCGAAGCCATACGTTAAAGGAGTGCATTGGTCGCATTGTTCCCCGTAAACCCTCGGTGGACATATACACCGACCAGTGTTCTGTTCGCAAATGGAGTTCTTGGGACAGTTACAAGGTTGACAGTTGGGGAACCCGAAATATCCTGCTTTGCAAGTGGAACAGTCTCTACCAATGACGTTGTCCTTACATTGGCATTGTCCACCGAACTTCTCACAATCAAAACTCAAGGACCCGGCATAGTCACATTGACATCTTAGTGCCCCTGCATTAAAACCAGCAGTAATCGAGAAGACGGAATCGCGACAAAAGCCCTTTTCTCTGGGATCGATATGGAAGTGATTCTGTCCACATTTATTGATGAATTCGTCTGTTCTACTAAAGTCATCTTCTTCTGTGATCCTCGGGGTATAGAGATCAGCAGGGACTACTAGAATATAGTCTAAATACACTGGCTTGTCATTGGGCAGAGTGACAGTCAACATAAAGTTCTCAGTTAGAGAGAATTTATTGGTTCCATCTTTTTGGGTCACCACGGCACGACATCCGTAGATCTTTGGGCATCGTCCGACTGGCAGTATAGCATCATACATAAAACCATTCTGGATCAGAACGTCTGCGTCAAATATCGGATGATCTGGCTGGTAATAATGAATTACGAAGGTATAAAACCCGGGATTGAGAACTTTGGATCTGATATCAATAACGTTGTTGGTCTGATTCAAATAAACATAATTGGTTCCATGAATGGTCTTAATGACTGGTTTGGGGGAATCTTCATTGATAACTGCATTTTTTTCAAAGCGTATCTTTTTAGACTCTTCGGGGTTTGGATAGGTGGACTTGACACAGACGCCATCTTTCCTGATGCAGATAGGCGCTGGTTCAATATACCCCAAGGACCATTCATCATAGGGGATGGCAACGACACTGTGTATCCCTACCGAGCCATCTGTCTGTGGGACACCCTGAGAGAACTTCAAGTGAATACCATTACCACCTGATGGGAACACTTTGACAACACCATCATGATCCACAACAACCTGCCGACACATAGTGGTGTAGTTGCAGTTGTACAAAACGACTCGATCCTCATCATCTACAGATCCGTCAACTTCATAGGAATTCATCGATGTTGTGACATTCAAGAAGTGGGTAACCGCATTATCCAATGGTGTAAGGTAATTAACAACAACCACATACCTTCCTGGTTTCTTCAAGGTGATATTGAAGTCAATTTCAGGTTGTTCAGAGGAAATGATTGGGATTCTGACGTTAGTTAGGTTTAATTTACCCATATGTTCTCGGTCATCGTAGAATTTCGACGCACTGGAGTAGGCATTGTCTCCGAGATCAACGAATGCCCCCGAGCCTCGACTTGTATCAAACTGGGACACCTCTGTGTATTTGAACAGTCTGCAAAGAGGCTCCTCAGGCTCCATGTTGTCAAATTCGGATTTGTGGCTAATGCGACAGGGTTCCACAAACATTTGTTTGAGAATCGTGGCCATGTAGAATTCCTCAGGGAGAAGCACGAAGTAATCTAGGAGAATACCATCTTCGGCCTGGATAGTCATCAGCCAAGTACCGGGATTCATAACGAAGGCCACCGGAGCATTCCCGGCATTCAAAGTGATAAATTCCGGTTTGCTGGAGTTTGCGAAAGTTACAGAATATTGCTGTTCATAGTCATTGGGATTATCTGGAACGACCTTGACCTGTCCTTGAAGGGGCACCTTCTTCGTATTGACATATCTAAGAACAACGCGATACAAAGAAGGTTTGTAGATTGTCAAATCTTGTAGGATTTCCTTTTGTAAGTGGTTGAACTTTGCGTAGCCTTTCCAAGAATAGTTTGGGAAGATTTCCTCGTTGTAAGCAAATCGGACATCAGAGTCTGCAGTCCGACCATCCTCGGCCTCGTATTGAAGTTGGTACAAGGTAGGGAAGTAATGCATACTTATTGGTTCCTTGCAGGTTTGACCAGTGATACGAGGTTGGCATTGACATTGTCCTGAAGTTTTATGGCAAACTGTACTGATTGATCCACCGACATCACATTCACAGTCGGTGCATCCGAAAAGATTGTCCTCTTGAAGATTGTAGGTTCCATCATCGCATTCGGTACATCTACGGGCTACCACGTTGGGTTTGCAGGTACACTGACCATGGTCAGAGTCACAGACGGCGATACCACCTAATACACCAGGGACATTACAGTGGCACTCTTCACAGCCAGCTGAGTTATGGGCGTTGAGGTTCCAGTAGAGTGGTTTACATTTGTTACAGATACGACCTTCGACTCGGTCTTTACATTGACAGAGTTCACCCTTGGGGACGGAGCCACAACCTAAGAAGGCGGATATAACACCTGCCGGATTGCAGTTGCACTCCTCACAGGCGGGGAAGTTGTAGAAGGACTCCTTGCAACTATCGCATTTCTCACCCTCAAAGTTGTGATGGCATTGGCATATACCATCGTTGTTACAGGAGATTCCGTTTGCTCCGTGGGTGTCACAGTCACATGCTAAACATCAAACAGTGTAAAAAAAATAACATCAAAAAGTGCAATAAGAGAGCTCGGTATCTTTTACTAAAAGGTGGGAGTTGTAAAGGTTAAGCGCAGGGATCAACTAGGAGTAAGAAGGAGTAAGAAACTTACGCAAACACTCAGGATATTTATAGTAACCCGGACTACACTGTTCACAGGTCCTCCCAGCGAAACCTGTAAGACAGGTACACTTCCCAGTAGCCCCACAGGTGGTCCCAGAAGATCCAATGGCACTACAGTTACAAGGTTTACAATCGGGATAACCAAAGTAGTTCATATCACACTGGTCACAATTCACACCAGTGTATCCCTCCTTACAAATACATTTTCCAGTTGAATCGTCGCAAATTTCAGGTACAGTTCCTTTGATGTCGCAGTCACATACTACAAAATGGTTAGAACTTCACTCTGGGACTCTGCGACCATCAAATAAACAACAAACCATCAAACATCTATACTTACAACTGCAAGAAGGATAGTCATAGTACCCATGTTGGCATTGCTCACATCGTTTGCTACCGTAGTTGGTTTTACACGAACAATTCCCTGAAGCTTTGTCACAAACACTGGAGACTGACCCTAGAGGATTGCATTCACAAGCTGGAACAAACGCGTTTAGTTAGAGGTACGAGGTAGAGGGTATTACTTGAAACATACATTGGCAGTTCGGGAAGTCGAAATAGTTATCAGCACATTCCTTGCAGCGGTCTCCACCGAAATTGTCCATACATTCGCAGATACCCTCCATGGCCTCACACTGATAGGTCGTGGTGCCATTCAAGTAGCAGTCGCAGGGTTTACAGTCGGGATAGCCGTAGTGACCATAACTGCAGCTATCGCAGTTTGGTGATTGGAACTCCTTGCGGCACTCACAAGTTCCTGTACCTTCTTCACAGTTTCCGGTGGTGTTGAATCTTTCACAATCGCAGGCTGGAACATGTCAAAAGTTTAGTAGATGATGGAGGAAGATTTTGGGAAGAAGAGTTTTGGAAGAAGGTAGTGGAGTTTTGAAAGAAGTTAGAGGGTTTTGGAGGTAGGAAGATATTTTGGAAGTATGAAGGAGATATTGAAACAAAGAAGAAGGCTTTAAGACATGGCGCTTAGGAATAGAGAAAACGTCTTTTTGGGTTGAAAGAAGAAGGGATCATGAAGAAGAAAAAATGAAGAAGAGTTTAAGGTAGAAGTAGGTTTAAGGAGGAACAAGATTCTGTTTCCCATGAGGACAATAGCATTTTGGCATAAAACGGTTAAAGGGAGAACGGTCTAAGAAGAGAGAAGAAATGTTTATGAAGAAAAAAGAATGGTTTAAGAAGAAATCACGAGATTAAAGAAAAAGAAACTTGATCTGGAAAAGACATAAAAGGAACTTACGTTGACAGACATCAATCTCATCCCATCGTTTCCCATGAGGACGATAGAACTTCGACATACAACGGTTACAATTCGTCCCTTCGGTATTATGCCTACAGTTTTTACAAACTCCACCTCCAGAGTAGTTCCCATGAATATCCAGAGACTTTCCAAGTTTATCCACCTCAGGGTCATATTCACATTCGTTGCTATGGTTGAAGCAATTGCAAGCTATCAAAAAACGGTTATCACTTGGAAGTTTTTGTTAAACTAGGGAAATGAATAGAACTACGCAACGGAAATTAGAACCTACGTTCACATGCAAATGGATCAGACTCCTTCCGCTGCCTCCAAGCCTTCTGTTCGAAACCCGGACAACATCTATCACACTTGGGACCACAGGTATTATGTCTACAGAGACAGACCAAGATCGCCGGATCGGTGGGGTCTCTATTATCACAGGAATCAGCATGGCCGTTACACATACACCTTCCTCCAATACTGATATCTTTGATCGAATAGAAATAGCGTCGGGTTACAGTCGGATCTTGCTTAGTAACAGACATCAAGTGCCCCAACAAGTTCTTGGTCCTCAACAGTCGTAGTCGGACATTAGTGGCTCGTGTCCATTCCTGAAGGACGCTGGAATTAAAGTAGTTGTTCGCCGAGGGTCTGTTGTTTAGAAGAGAGATAGGGATTTCGCCACCCTCGAGGGGGACAATTCGGGAAAAGTCCGTCGTGCAAATAATACTATCGTCTTTTGTTATAGGCTGCAGGGATTCGTCGCCGAAGAACGCAGTGCAGTCCGAGGTAGTTTCTGCGAAGTACTGCCATGGGACGTAGGTTTTGCCATAATCGGCGGACTTTTCCAAGATCCAGAGGCCAGGACGAGGGGAGTTTCCCATTCGGACGTAGACGTATGCAACGTGGAATTCCTAAGGTAGAAGTTTTTGACTTTTAATTTTTAGTATTAACTTTTTCTTTATAACCTAGTTTATAACATAAGACGACTTAACTTTATTCGTTTAAAGACTTTTGAAAAACAAGGCCTAAAAGAAGAGGACCTTTCAGGACTTGTTTTTCAGGACATGTACTCTGAAAGTCCTCAATTTTTGGGCATTTTGTACTTTGTACTCGTTTCTGAGCATGGGGGGGGAACCTTTTGGGGCAAGTTGAGTCAAGAGGGTCCCCTTAGAATATATTACTTGAATACATACTAACCTAACCTAACCTAGTTTATAACATAAGACCACTAACTTTATTCGTTTAAAGACTTTTGAAAAACAAGGTCCAAAAGAAGAGCGCCTTTCAGGACTTGTTTTTCAGGACATGTACTCTGAAAATTCCCAATTTTTAGACATTTTGTACTTTGTACTCGTTTCTGAGCTTGGGCGGGGAACCTTTTGGGGCAAGTTGAGTCAAGGGGGTCCCCTTAGAATATATTACTTAAATACATTTTTGCATTTTGTACTTTGTACTCGTTTCTGAACATGAGAAAGTTCCCTTTGGGACGTTAGTTGACACATGGGTCCCTTTAGAAAATTAGGTACCCCTTTGAGGCATTGCTTAATTACAGAAAATCAACAATTCTATAAAATAAGAGAAAAAGATTCAACGTTTATCAGTTGTAATACGACGAATTATCAGTGTTACTGTGGGATGTGTGATAAATCAAAAGTTTGAACAATGCTGCAAGTCAGGAAACGGCCGTATGGGCCGCCTACAAACGTCCGATGGCGGGCAAATCACTGACCCTAAATTTAGAACATGACTCCGACAAATATTGATAAGATTTATCTGTCTTCATTCCGTTTTTAAGCTTTGTAATGCAACGTATATTCTAGCAAGTCGTCTTTTTTTTATATAATAAAAGTAAACTGCTCCGGGGAAATCGGTTTCGTAGGAAAAGAAAACGAGTTCCCAAAGGGACTCCTTTGTAAATGACAAAAACTTTAAAATTTACAGATATATTGTTAGTGATTGAATTGCTTCTGACAAAGATAGCAATAAATTTATTCAAATTTTACAATTTCAAGTTTACAATTTTGTGTTGGTAGAAACCAAGTAAATTAAGTCAAATTTTGTGTCTGCTCACGTTCTGTGCATCTATACAACACCAATTCATCTTTACAAAACATCTGTTTGCCATATTACAATGACTGCTTCTTGAGAAAGTCTGTGATCACATGTTCCACAGCAAGAGAACAATCCCTTCGAAGGTTACAGTGTTTCCCACATTTTAATGTTCTTAGGGTTGTTGACTTTGCTGCGACACACACAGTTTTGCTATTAATACTCTTTGGAAATGACTACAATCTTAGTTTGTCCGATTCTAGCTCAAAATCTTAAAAATGACAAATATTGCTACATTTATATAGCTTTTTTTTTGAAATTTATGAAAATGTAAAGTAATCTAAGAACCAAAGAAAGTTTAAGAAAAAGCAACATTTATATTTGAATCGGTACATTTTCTACAACTTTAAGAACAATTTAAAGATTTCGCACACCCTGTGGAGAGCCCGAACGTAATTATACATATTTAGTACCAGTAAAACCGATTTTACGATCCATGTTTTAAACCATTCCTAGTCACATCGAGCAAACATGTCTTGTAAGATGTTGGAAGTTATAAAGTTGTAAAAGCTCGCCTTCGCCCGGCAACGGCTATTCGCGGCGTATTTAAAGTGTGAATTCCGCGTAGAGCAGGGCGTAAAGTACGCTTTTCAATGGCTCTGCATGTGACTTAAGTCACATTGATGGACCTAGTTGTACCTAGTCTACGTTAGTGTACCTAGGCTGCGGTTTTAAGACGTTTAAAGTAAATGAATGAACTTCCTTCTTAGGTGGTAGGTTAGGTAAATATATTCTGGGAATTCGTTCAAGTTTTGTTAGAAGAGAAGATTGGTATTATTTACCTGTCCAAGATCGATTGTTAGATTGATTTCGTTGTATTTCATGCCTCTGGAAAGGGGCGGTGATTGCCACCATGTTTCTCTTCCGTTGACGGCAAATTCGGGCGGATGTTGTTTATCCGGACGTGTTGGATCGCAAATGTCACAGTGCTATAAAATAATTTGAAAAATAATTGTATTTAGTTGATATTTAAATAGTTATCAGTAAGTGTTATTGAAATGTGCAACTTTTTTTTGTACCGCAAACCGTCTAAAACCTAAAGGTTTCAATAAATGGCTGTCACTTCTTCATTTTTCCACATTTTTGGTTGGAATTTTATACAGTGATACTTCAATTCTACCTTAACATCCATGCAAAATATAATAATCTTAACTTAATTCAACTTGTCAAAAATCGTTATTAAATTTTCATTTTACTTTGAACTGCGACGCAGCAAAACTCGAAAAGACTCGAATAATTT
The DNA here is from genome assembly GCA_019419845.2 of Weissflogia rhopalogaster. Lineage (NCBI taxonomy): Eukaryota > Metazoa > Arthropoda > Insecta > Coleoptera > Staphylinidae > Weissflogia > Weissflogia rhopalogaster. Next base: position 13,351 of record WSZQ02069005.1, read on the forward strand.
GTGGTAACATTAACATTTCTGAACATTTCTTGCTGAAAATTTACACAAAGATACTTCGATAACATCTTTACAACTATCCATAGTTATCTTATCACTAACTTCACTGATGCAATCAGATATCTTAATTACAGTGATGGAATTCTTAGGTATTGTAAATGATCTAAGTCTTTAGACTTCAAATAAATGGCTGTAACTCCTTCATTTTTCGGCGGTTTTGGTTGAAATTTTGCACAATGATACTTCAATTCTACCTTATCACCTATACAAAATTTAATAATTATATCTTCACTGGCCTTATCACAATTCATGATTTTTTTTAATTTTGCGGTTTATAAAGCGTTCAAATTCAAATGCGACAAATAAGTCGGTATAACTTTTTCATTTTTCAATATATTTGACTGAAATTTTGTAGAAAGTTAATTCAATTCCTCCTTATTAACCGTTCTAAACATTGCTATCATAACGTAACTCGTGTTCCTTTGAATATGTTTTAAATAATTCAAGAGCCACAAACGAGTAATCGTCAAAAATGTATAATTTTAAATAAATCACTATAATCTTCACATTTCGCGTCTCACGCAATGGCTATAGAAATTTAAAAATGCCAAAGGGTTAAATTTAAGTGAATAAAAAGCCTATCTCTCAAATAGAAGGAATACATACATTTGCAAAAAAAGAAGAGTTAAAATCGGATTGTTAGTTGATATGGTATAAGCCGCTTAAATTCGGTTCATATTCACTAGTTTACTCCCCAAGTCACGCGTCATTCCCATATAGTAGTTATACTTCAAAAAATCTTGGGAATGTTACTACAAAAAGATTGGAAACCGCTCAAATACATTAAATACATTTCAAACCTTTATATTTTCTATATCTTCTTAAATTTATATAATTTTTTTCTGTCCATTTTATAAATTAAAGCCTAGATCACCTGGGCTCTCTTTATCTTTCAATAACAAAACAGTATTTTCTTGAGGAAAAAAGTTAGGGAACAAATTAAATTTGAAGTTTTCTACTAAAACTTTGAAAAAAGTGCAAACTTTACCTGCCCATGAATAACATTAATATTAACATCATTCTCGGAGTTCGTAGGACCGACCAGCTTACAATACAACTCGGGGCCTTCAGTATCCTCGCCGCACGTGGCGGACGCATACACCTTGCGCCCTTCGGCGAGGTTGAAGTACGGGGGCGTCAGGTAGGTTTTGTTCTCCGTTTTTTGCGCGACGCACGCGCTCAGCGTCGTCGTCGCCAGCAGAACGCCGACGACGATGCGCGGTGCGAGCATCTTCACGTGCGTTCAACTCGTCGACGCTTCGGCGTCTTCGCGAAAAGCTCGCGAACCGCAGACACTCGTAAAACAATTCACTTTCAGCGCTGTACGCGCGCGCGCTCAGCACAGCAAGTACAAAATGCGCAACAAAGTTTAGCCGACTTGCTGTCACCGCACGTATCAAACTCGGACTGAAATACGAACCTATGTCCGGCAATGCGAGATGCGACGGGCCGTGTTTCAAGGGACGCTTAAGTAACATACCAGGAGGGGACTTATCAAGATTTCATTTTTCCTATTCGTAGAGAGTTTATTTTTTACGACTGGAACAAAAAACTGAGAAATTGGAATATGAAGCACATTACTATGAGTGTTTTTTGATGAAAAAAACTAGATTTTTGCAGAATTTGCAACGTTTTTAGCTTTAAATTTGTTAGTACGTGTCTGTAGAATTACTTATCCCTACTCCGTTGAAGATACTTACGTCAAGATTTGAGTACAGATGGAAAAAGGGAATAAAAACACCCCCGGACTGTTAGAGGCGATTAAAATACGGGTTTTCAGAGATTTTTTTCGTCTTCTTTTTTATGGTTTCGTCTTCTTTTCGATTAGAACGTCTTTTTTTGTTATAATCGCGTGAATCTATTCAACGATCTTTAAAACTGCAATAATAAGGCAAATATATTTATTATTAGCACTCTGAACTAATAATAATTGAAAAAAATAAAAATAATCAAGTTTTCGTCGTCAAGTTTTTTCGTTTTTAGTTGTATTGCATAGTTTCTAAGATGTTATTATAGTGTTTAAATTAATCAAAATACTGATTGGTTTGTGCATTTTGGCTTTACAATTGTTTTTACAAGTTTATTCGAAAAATAATACGTGTTTTCCCGGCTCAAAGAACTTTTTGTTGATAAAAATAAAATCATTTGGCCATTTTAGAAAACTTTGAATAATTTCATCAAATATTCAGTGAAATAATTGCATTTCAATAACTTTTTATACATTTGTAAAAGTAGTAATCGATAGATGGAATGAAAATATCTTATATTACCGGTAGATACTTTTATTGGCATTATGTTCCACACATTTTCATACATCCGCATTATAGAATATCCTTCCTTATTTAATTAACATCAACACTCTTAATAAATATAACATAAAACAATTACAAACAAAATAGCTAATAAAAATACGAACGTGGTATATCATCCCACCCTCCCTATTTGGTCATCCCTCTCCTTCCATTTCTCATCCACAAATTGCCTCACTATTGTCACACTCTTCCCTCCCTCTCCCAACCACTCCCTTACATTACTCCTCTTACATCCTAAACCATTCAACCCTTCGTAGACACACAGATACAGGGTACTCCAACTCTTGGTGGAGTTCTCGTTTTGGCAATACCGGGAGTTCAAGCAACACACGTTGCATTGCGCTAGTGGTATATTAACGTATTTACGATTTTAATCGAACATTGGTAAACACCGTAATCTAGAAAACTCTTTGCAAGTATCGATACTTCGTAAAAAGTTGACATCCCTACCCTTCAATAAGGCTTCTCTACCGTCGGCCGGCATACACCTCACCACTCACTCTTTGCATGATGTATTTCTACAAGTTTCGGGTTTCAATTTCAAATTTCGTCTTTTCAAAGAACACTCTTTAATTTTTATTTATCAATTTCACCAAAATTCAAATACTAATTGTAAGAATCAACAATAACAAGCCTATAAAATATAATGTAAACAACTGGCATTCGCTAACAAAAGTTAACATTTCATAAAAGTATTTCCTATCACAGAAATTACAGGTGATGTAAACAAAGTAAACAAAGATCAATTGCAAAACCATTAACAAAAACGTTGTACGAGTATTATAGTTGTACATAGTTGTAATATTGACTATAAGAACGCGTCTTAAACATTATTTGGCATAATTACGTCTTTTTACGCTAAGAATGTACCACAATCCGTGATTATTTTAACCCCACTGCTCGACTAGTTATAATAACGACTATCAGCTAAAGTTAAACTCTTCATTCGGCTTTCTTCGATTGCTTGGCTTTCTTTGGTTTGAAATAGTAAGCAGCAAGTAGGACAGAGCTGCTCAAAACTGTATTTACTGTAAAGTTGAGTAGTAGAGTTGTATCGGCGGAATCAATTAAAATTGTGAAGATCCTTGCTAGAACAAAAAAGGTTATCATGTGGGGAGGGATTAGGGGGCTAAGTATACAACGATCATTTTCCCCCACAGAAGGGTTAGTTTTTGATTATCTTCAATTTTTCGTAGAAGGCTTACTTCTCGCGATATTTGAAGTTTTCACGTTAAAAAATATATATACACTTACCAAAGTTTGTAAACGCTGAAATGCCCCATGTAATCAAACTAATCGACTCGGAATCTCTTGTTTTTAGTATTTCAAAAAGTTGAACAACTTTGGCAGACGCTCCCACAGGCGTACACAATGGCTAAGGACATATTATGTAAGTATAAACCTCTTTTTTTAAACATTTTTCATACTTACAACTAGAAAAATTAATAACTCTCTTGGTAATAAACCACTGAGGAAACCAGCAGCGAAACTAAAGTAAATGCAAGCGCCTACAGAGCTGGCCATGTTCAATTTACATGTATAATATAAAACTAGCAGGATTAAAACAATTTGCTGAGCTAGAATAATTGGATACTCCATGTACGTCATTAGGGCATAACCGTTTCGGTAGTTGTAGGAGAACATAATCGTATAACTACAAATAGACAATAAAAGTACATAACAAAGAGTGTTTAAAAAACCGCGTTTAATGTTAACTGGCAGCTTCAATGGGTTTTACCTGCATAATTCCATGAGTAAGCCAGTTAAATTCATCCCTTTGCAATTCTTCAATTTTATAATGTTTTGCATTTGTGGAATCTTTTGTACAAGGCAGGAGGTGATTGTAACTATGCTGAGTATATCAGAAATTGTTTCCAGAATGAATCTTCGAGCATCCTCAGCCATTTTTTTACGTTTTTAAAGTAGTTTAAAGTAAATTTAAAGGAATTTGGACTCGTATCTATTGAATTTGTACTTTTTATAACCTTAAAATTCTAGCAGGTACATTAAATGAATTCGTGAATGTTAGGATGGTTTGGGATACTCTGAGCGTTTTTATTTATAAATGTGTGTAAAAATAAATCGATGCTAGCCTAGGAGAGTTGTAATATTGACTGAACGTTCAGTTTTTAGTCCAAACTCTTAAAAGATATGTGTATATAGACTTTATGTAACTTTAGTTTTCACATTTTAAATTTTCATCTTTTAAATTAATGAGTAAACATATATTTCGCTATTAAATTCCTTTAAATTGTTAATATCACTTTCGGCGCTTATTAAAAAAAGCAATAACAAGTTTTTTTTCGGATATATTGTTTTAAATATAATAATAACAAATTGGGTACATTGTTGTCTTAAAAGAACAAATATACTTTTCTTATTTTCTCCTTAGATACGTTTCTTGGGTTTTTATATAATTAAATTGTGTTTATTAAAATATTTTATTGATATTTAATTTTGAAGTTTGAAATGGAACTAAACAAATTCTACCAACATATTCCAAAACTCCTTAGATTACAAACTTCTAATTACTTAAAAATCATTTAAAACTGCATAAAATGTTAAATATTACTGAATTAAACCATGAAAAAGTAATTTCTCTCTGTAAATAGTTTTTTTTATTTGTTTAAACTAAGATTTTTGCTGTAAAAACAAAAATTTTGAATAAATTTGACAGCATTTCATTGGTACAAACCTAAATTTTTGAAAAATACAATCCCTAGAAATAACTGCGTAGTTTGCAAATTGCGCATGCGTGTGAATACTCATATGTTCCGCTGGTGTTTACATTTACAATTGTGTTTTCTATGTGCGTGTAGAACGTGTTTTGCATTGAACTTTTGACTTTTCTGCGATGCATCACAGATGCAAACAAAACAAATAGGACAGCGACATCAACAGTGTATAATCAGTGTTATTTTTGTAGACATTCTCTGATTCGAGAAATATAGTGCGTGAAGTGTTCTTCAAGTGTGGTTCTTCGCAGACGAATTGATTAGTAGGTTGTAGCAGGCGACGTTCGGACCGTCACCGTCATATGTTCGTCTGTTTGTTGTACGCGATTAAAATGGCGGAGTAGACCTGCGAGTGCATTAACATACCATTACAACACACATTACGACGTGAAATTCCCGTGTCAGGAGGAGGAAATATGTATCCAAAGTCGCGCGACCTGGAGATCGTCTGCAATCTGGTATGGCGCAGCAAGCCGCTTCAGAGCGACGATCGTGCGAACATCGTCGGCATGTACGATATTCCGTCAACGACATTGAATTGGGAGACTTTCAAATCGTACTTGGTATGTTACAAGTTTTTATCTTATCTATTGCTTATCAAAGGAAGCATTGTGTGAAATTATAGTGATTGTGGTTTTTAACGTCTGTTTTTGTTGTTTTTATAGTTGAAAAATTCTGGTAGTAATGCCAATGATATTAAAGTTTCTTATATGGATTCCGACGAGAAGGAAATTGCGATCAACAATGCAAATGACTTCCAGCTGGCGTTGTACAGCTTCAGAAGGCTTGCACGCGTCGGGGAGATAATCACACTGAAACTGGATAAGGTCTACTCGAGGAAGAGCATCCCACAGTTGATTCACAGTACGGATGCTGAGATTCAGACGAATGATTCGTTTGATTCACAACCGCGTAGTACACAAGATGATGAGACTCCACCGAAATGGTTTAATAAATATATGAAAAAGGTAATATTAAAAGGTTATATAATTGTATAAGTAAGTCATTAACATAATTTTGAACAGTTTGAAAAGAAAATGATGGAAGAAATGAAACAGCAATTTACTCTAATGGGCACGAAGGTGCAGAACTCATGTCAACATTCACATCCATCGCGTTCGAAGAGCAACAAGCCAGAGTCCTACAAACGGCCCCGCAAGTTTGAATTCACCAAAATTAATTTGGAGTAAGTTTTTATTATTATTTCTTTCAAAACTAGTGAATTACACATATTGCACTGTGAGTCTGATTGAACAGAATTTGAGGACATACCTAGTTGTTAATTGCGTTGCGCATTTCGAATGCAAAGCATCCATCTTCAGGCATATGAAATGCGCATTGCAATTAACAACTACGAGTGGGTGCGGGTCCGCAAATTATGTTCTTTCAAAACATTTAAAACTATTTGAAGACCTGAAATACCGTCTAAATATAATTAAAAACTGACTCTAAATTTATGATCTATGTTTACACATAGCAAAGATATGTGTAAGAAGTACGCATTTAAACTCGACGAATCTGAACAGCGTCCATCACAGAAAGCCAAGGCGAAGAAAATTACGGCGATGAAGATCTCAAGCGATAGCGATGTGGGGAGAGAGACGAAGAAAGTGTTTCCAATGAAGCCCATCAACTTTTTCGTGGCTGAGCCACCGCCGCCGTTGAATGATGTGGAATTGAATTCGTCGAGTGATAAAACCGCTGGGCCGTTGTACACCAATTCGGTGTATTTGCAACGTTGGGAAGTTACAAATACTGGGTTGATTGCTTGGGATGAACGCGTAAGTTTTTCCTCTTTGTTTAATTTTTGGTTTCGGTGTATTATTGGTTCATTTTTTAAATCTGTTCATTTTTTACCTAAATGTGCATTGAATGTTTGTAACTTTATAAGCATTTTTTATAGACTGAATTACGTTATGCTTGGGGTTCTGAAAAACTACGTCCGACGTTCACAATCCTCAAATGTCCTGAACTGCAACCAGGAGCGAAAGGAGAAATTAGTGTTTGGTTTCAAATTCCTTGTGAGTATTTCTTTAATTCATATTTTCACGACTCTTACAAAGGATTATTGATCCTTTGTATGATTTGTTTCTTTTTTTTTACTTCTGACTTTGTAAAAAAATTTTGAACTTAGCAACACCGGGTTCGTATGAATGTTTCTGGCACTTTTACGTGTGTGGCCGTCGCTTCGGTCGTTGGATTGGCTGCCAGTTGATTGTCGTCGATTGTCCACGCAAGGCGCATTCGCCGTACGCCTCCCAGCCGTTGGATTTGATGCAAACGACGTGCATTCCGACGGTTGACACACTGATTACTTCAGCAAAGTTGGATCCAATCGACTTGAGTCACACTGTGCACAACACTTCAGAGGAGTTGCCATTAAGCCAACCACAAAGCCCATCAGAAACATCGCCTGGGGCCAATCTCGGCCAGTTGGTGCTGGTGGAAACCAACCCGAATAATTTGGATTATACGTCAAACTGTGAGCCTAGTAGTGATTCGGATAACATCAGTATCCTCTCCGGTGTGCAGACACCACACTCTGGTAGTTCTGACTATGTGGTGATTCCGTCGCCTGATTCCGCGTCGACGCCTCCGTCTGAGGAGATTTTGAATGTTAAGAAGACCGAGACTGTAGAGACGCTCATATGCAGCCAAGACGAGGTTGCGAATGTTGAAGTTCCTCTGGAAGAAGCCAGTCGTGAGGCTAAAGAAGATGACAAAGAAGAAGTCATCGTGAATGATGCTGTTTCAGTTGCTTCCGAGGCCAAATCAGAGCCTGGGCAGTACACCTCCGAACATGATGATCCTCTGGAGTTGCGCGAATTTAAAGTAGATGCAATCGACGTGGATTCTTCAGAGTACGCGTATATTTACTACAACGGTGAGAAATATCCTTTCCATAAGGAGTATTTACGTGAAGAATACTTCAATACTGCAGAGAAATGTACGACTGTAAGTGGATCGTCGAAATCTTCTCTGATGGGTGAAATGTCGTCAAGGTCAAGGCAAGCAAGTACGTCGTCGCAGGAATCGAAGCGATTGTTTGTATTTCCCCGTCATAGTCCTGGCTTTGAGGTGGTTTACCCTGCGGATGATGCAGCGTCCGATCCAAAGACTGGATCATCGTGTAGTTACGAAGGTGAGGAGTATTACTCTATCAAGGATGGTTTTCAGTTTCCCCCGACGAGCGAGTCGAACTTTTACCAGGAATCTCAGCCGAATATGACGGCAAGCTATGCGTCGTCGAAGGAATATGTGCGGCCATCGCCTCCAGCATCACGTGGAAGTAGTGGCGTCGTGAAGGAAGATCCTCCGTTTACACCACGTTGTTATGGCGTTGATGTATCAAGTTTGACGATGCCGCATACACCGGTGCCACAAACCGCATCAAGTTCTTCGCATACGAATTCAATTTTGATGTCAGCATCTCCACCGGGAGCATCAACATCTCCCGCAGCCGCATCATCGGAACAACCCCCACCTGAAAAGAAGTTTAACGGGAGAGTCTATCGTCCGACGGCAATGCCTATTGGTAAAACGGAGAATATCATCTCCGAGGCAGCTATGATGGCTGGGAATGCATTTGGCAGCATGCGAAATGTTGTAAACATGGTCATGAACACTGGTGTAAGTTATTTTCGTCATATTTGCATGTTTTTTTGGTAATTCGTAAAAATAGTGATTGAACCCTTATTTTAGAATGGAAAATGGGTGAATGGTCATTGGGTTGCTGAAGGGGAGAATACAAAACGCGAGAATGGTTTGAAGATACTCGCCGAGATGGGTTTCAACGATCGCGACTTCAACGCTACGTTGTTGGCGCGCTACAATGACGATGTTCACCGGGCGATTTCGGAATTAGTGCAGTAAGACGTGAGTGTTAACGCCTGCAAGAGGAGGAAAGCTTTAATAGTCTATTATTGATATCATTTAGATGAGTGGTACGAGCTACGATTAACTAAATTTAATGATTCCCAATTTAGGCTGCGATTGGTAGCACGGCGCACTCCTGACACATATATAATTCAGAATATTTTTTCATTTCATATTAAATTAGGATTTCATTTTCTTTTGAGTGCACTACCTTTTCGATACGCTCTTAGTGATATATATAGAATGTATTTTACAATGGAACAATATTGATTCCAATTAACAACACTTGAGAGACATGAACAAGCTCTCTTGTTCAGTACTGCGTCCTGTGGTATGTGTAATGTTTATGAATACTTCGTGTCTGTGGTTTTAGTTTTCGGCAAATGTATACCTATCAATATATTCTACACTATAGTTTAATAAATATATATTATCTCAGAAATAAATCACTATTTAATTTTAGTTTTGAACATTTTTCTTTTTTTGTTGTTTTGTCCCGATGACCCCAACAATTTTCGATATAAAAATTAAGTGTTTTCTTATTGAGCTAAAATTAGCCTCATTTAAAACACGAGATCTTCCTGTTTGAGAAAATAACAATTGTTTATGTGCATGAATTTTAAACTTAATTATCTTGAAAATTAAACATTATTTTGGGGATGTTTTTGCATTTTCCCATTCAAAACGATGTCTTTTATATCTGAAATTCAAAGTTTGTTCTAAAATATTTCCTAATCTACATAACATATAATGTCCAATATTGCACTCACCGATTCTTCATTAGATATATAGATTTTTGGAAAAAAGATAAACTTTTTGCGGTCAAGGAAAAATGGTCTGATATGAAAGTACGAAAATCTGTTCAAAATTAAATTTTAAATTCGTGTATTGTTATTTTCTCGAAAACTATTCCGGGGTGTTTTTGAATTTTCGGATTGAGAATGTACCCTTTCAATTTTATAAATTTATTATGACTGGAAACTCGTTCTTATCGATCGAGGTATTGGTGTGGTGCTTAAGACGTAGGCTTACCACTTGGGCGTTCCGGGTTCGGATCCTGCCCGCGGTGAAAATAGATGAATTTTATTTTTCCAATTTTGTTTTTAATTATACGTTTTAGCAAAATAGAATGGTCAACCGCCGCTTCGCGGCGGTAGTTCGTTTTCCCAGTGGTCTGCATTCTTATGGTTCGCCGCTTCGCGGCGAACCCCAACCGAGTCCCGACTAACGAGCACCCCGAGTGGGGTTCGAACCCACAATCCTTTGATTCATATCTGTAGACGCTACCACTGAGCTACTTAGGCGGCATGCACCTCGTCGAGATTTTAGGGTTTAAAACAAACACCTATTCATACTTGCAATGTACGATGTGCAGAGCATAAGTTTGAAATATTTGTGAATGTAATTTTACGAATTAAAATTTGTAACAAAATTTGTACATTTTCTTAAGAGAATGACATTCTCTTTCATATAAGTCCATTTTTCCCGTATCGGAAAAACTTTATTGTTTTCTCAAAAAATCAGTCACGGCCAACTGATTTTTGGTCAAAAAGATAAAGTTTCTACGATCAAGGTAAAAATGCTATCAAATGAAGGAGAACAGGAACAAAATTTGAATTTCACATTTTAGTTTATTTATAATTTTATTCTTGGTTCATGCAGCGCCATCTACACTAGAATAGCAGAATTTCATTAAGCCGGTAATACAGGTATTTCGCTGAACTTTTGTACCATATAGCTTTGTAATTATACTATTATCTAGTAGATGTCGCTGACGGTTATAAAAATATGAAAATTGGGTAGAATTCACAATAAAACAATTGAATATATAAATAAAATTCATGATAGTTTTAAATATTCATTTATTTTACGACACTCACA
>WSZQ02069016.1:0-17266 GCA_019419845.2 Weissflogia rhopalogaster
AGTTGGTCTTCTTCCTATAACCTGGACTCGTTTATAGTCGGGGTTATACGAACTGCTATTTATTTTAGCCTGTCTTAATATATTTATTACCGTTGTTAAAACTTTACTAGACGCTTTATAATAAAATATTTATGAAACTCACTATTTTTCCCCACGTTCTGAAGTTCTGATTCAAATTTTCATAAAACAGCTCACTTTAAAAGCAATATAAAGGAGTTTTATAGTAAAGGGATTGAAATAAGTTTAATACCATGAGAAAATAGAAGAATTGGGGAGAATTTTGATGTTTGTTTTATCTTCATAGCTTCATATTTAATATGAAAAATCTTGAGTAAAAGAACTCCTCGAAAATTGCGAAAACCAACGTTTGATCACTACGCAACGCTTTTAGGGATTTTTGTATGTACTGATTTTCAGGTTGGTATTGCCGACGCACGCTTAAGTGGCGCACGCTCAGCAACCCCCTGCCTTATTGTCATATTTACGCTTCTTATGCCAACCAATTTGTAAACACAGTTTTTTTTAATCCAGCATTGCACTGATTGTAAGTACGTTTTAACCTCTCCTGTCGACGCCGACGTGTCACGAATCTAGTTTTTGTGGGTTTCTTCGTGTTTATTCCGCTGGTGAACTCGTCAAAGCTCTTCAGATAGGTCCCTTACATAAGTGACCTTATAAATCCCAGGGTAATAATTTGAAACTAAGCTGCTTAAGCGCATTTACATCATATATTCTCTAACAATCTTTAATGATATTCCCATAAAACAAAGAAACCATTTATTCAATCAGGAAATCATCTCGCATGATTTTTGCCCCTATGCCCTACATTTTATGCAAAAACGTAATCGGTGATCAGAACCGCTCGAAACACAACCCAACACGACAACCAGATGTATTCTGTTCTCATCATCGAACCTCCCAAGCAAGCCGCACAGTCTTTCGTTGTCTGCCCACGAGTTTCACACAAAGCACACCTTCCAACCACAATTCCGTTACCTCCACGAATAATCGCACGCCGCGGTATGTTGTTGTTGTTCTTCGCCTGCATCCTGTCCTGTGCATCAACCACAAGGAAGAAGAACAAAGCTGCGCCACATTCTTGCAACTGCGGCGTGTGTGCCAGTCACAGCCAGCGAGCTTGTTGTAAACATACGAATTATAAATTTAAATCAGAGCCGGCATCAAACATGCAGACTTCTTTCAGCTGCCCCATGCCAACATGGTTGCCCTTCACCTAGGGTATGCCAACATGTAGCCCATATTGGAATACACTCCTGGGTGGTTTAATTTCCCGCTGCGCCGCGCCGTTCACGATTATAATACGTAATGCGGATAAAAATGAGAAGTCGCTTGTTCAAGGTTGCCAACAATACAGCAACCCAGTGGCGGCTCATGTGTAGCAATACGAAAGTATTTGCTGTGCAAAGTTACGAAGTTCATTAGCCTAACGTAACTATATCGGTATGAATCGATACTTCAGTCAGAAATTGTTCTATTTCTATTGATGTTTCAGGTATCGGTGAGTATCGATTCTTTATGTTTGATACTTTTCTTCATATGCTATTTTCCTGGCATGTATCCCTGCGAAGCATTATCTACACAAAATTTTTCTATCGTAAAAGCAATAAATATATAGAGCGGACATATCTGAAGATGTAAAACAATTTAAGTAATTAAAAAAATATTTGTAAATTCTTCAAAATAGCTATAAAGATGGAGCTACGGACGTTATAGGTCCTCTTTATACTGATATGTATCGATACTTTCACAATTCTGTTCTTTCGATCTGAAGTGCCACCCGTTCTGATGGCTTAGTGGGTAACACCTTGGCGTATCACGCCAGTGGACGAGGTTCGAGTCCTCGGGGCGGGCACCACACAGTGTGATTATTATTCACGCACCACTTCACACATTCACCCACCCACACACACACCCTTACCACTTCAAACATTCAACTTCAAACAATCAACTTCAAACATTAAGACTTCACACACCGATCTACAGACATCTGTAGCTCACTAGAAGAACTACAATCAACAACAACATTCACCAACAATTCGCACCAACTACAAAAATTGAAAACAAAAAAACTTCCACCGCGTGAATATTATTCACCCACAACTTACCACAAACACTTACAATACTAAAAAACATTCAACATTCAACACAAAGCTACTACTACACAAAAAAAACACAAATTGTAAACATACAAATATATATGTACAAACACGGCGGAAAACCTTAGGGTTGATAGCCATTAAAAATAAAAAAATATATACATTAATTTTTCTGTATTCATGTATTGCCTTATACCTTGCAGTGTCGGCATTTTATATACAACTTTACAAAATTCCTTACATAGAGTGTGAATAACAAAGTAAAAATTAACTCTCGTAAATTAAATTAACGTTAAAGTGAAGGGTATATCCATGATGACTGTTCTTTCTGTTGTCTCCCGTTTTCATGTTGATTTAGTTGCTGTCTTCTGCAAAGTTCTTTCCATATTTGTCTATTTTTAGCCATTTTCTTTGCCTCTGTAATTTCTAATCCATGTTTCGCCAGGATATCTGTAATTATGGTGTTCCACTCTTTTCGCGGACGCCCTCTGTCTCTGCTGCCTGCGTTAGGCATACCTTGCCATCTTTTTTTCTGACTGGGGTTTCTTCCTTCATTCTTATAAGGTGTCCCCACCATCCCAGTTATCTTCTTTCAATGTGATGGTGAATTGATTCAATTTCTATCTGCAGGCTTATATCTTCGTTCCTAATTTTGTCCTTTCTTGTTTTGCCCACAATTCTTCTGAGGAATTTCATTTCTGCAGCTTGGATTTTGCTTTTTTCTCTGTCGTTTAGCACCCAGGTTTCGCGGCGATACGTTAGGATTGGGCAATATATTGATTTGAAGATTCTAATTTTGTTTCTTTCGAGATTTCTTAATTGTAAATGAATTTGTTATGCATTTGATAATATACTTTCATTGCATTATCAACCCTGGTATTTATTTCTGATTTCATATTTCCCTCTGCAGTTATGTTTTCCCTAGGTAACTGAACTTGTTCTGTTTTATCATTTCTGAATACTTATTCTCTTTATTTTCAATATATCCCACAGTTTTTCCCGGGGTAACATATCAAAGGTTTTTTCTAGGTCAATAAAGCCCATATTCAGATTCTCCTCTGTGGCACATTAGTGGTGTAAAGGATTAGTAACTTTCATCCGGCCCGATCCGATCTCGCAACTGATGATATTGCTCTGAACTATTGTGCATATGCAGTTTTCCGGGGACCGTTGCAAGCGAATCGCCCAACCTGCATTCGCGTTTTTACCGCGAAATCAGGAGTTCGCGGACGACGCCGTTGCTTTTTGAGTGGGGAGACCAAGTGGTCACCCATCCTACGCCTAGCTACGTCCGACATTGCTCTAACGAGCATTGAGCTCTACAACGCGGCAAGCCGCCGCTTAATTACTCATGCATAAATTTTATTTTCTTAAGATTCTTCCCGTTGTGTTGATTCTGGAACAGAAGTTTGTTGAAACATTACTTCCAAATGTCATTTTATGGAGAATCATTTTATAGAATTCTCAAAACAAATAACAAGATCAATCTTTCAGTCTCATCAAATTTCACTATTCATTTGAACGAAATATGTTTTCAGGCTTTTATATTGTTAGGATTCTATTCCAGAATATGTTTTAGCACCACTGGTTGGACTGAAGGCATTAGTACCCTTTTGGGACCTCTCTACTAGCTAGGTCTGATAGAAGGTAACTGCACCAAATCACTGAATCACTTCCGGTTGCCAGAAATGGCAACAAAGCTACGGGGTAAGTGGTTTAGTATAAGGAGACCGTGGAATACTATATGCTCCTGAAGCTGCAAAGGGCAGTCTTAGGCAGTGCCGGTTCTAGGCTATTGGTGCCTCGATGCGAAATAATAACAAATACCTTTAAACAAAGGAATAAATTATCGTCCTTGATTCTACTGACGTACGTGCATTTTATGTAGGCAACTTGTTTAATATACTAACCACAAAATGTCACAATTACATTTCAAGTGATCAATTGATACTAACCAAGAAATGAAAACTCTAGGAGTTTTTTTCAATTAATAATTCTAATTAATATATGTTTATGATTTCCACTGATTTTTCCATTGTATATTGGCTTCGTTGTTGTACACCGGCACGTAGATTTTTTAAAATTAACTTATGTTTTGTAAAAACAAACCTAACAGTAATTTATAGGTGGAAGGAAGAAGGATGAGGAGGCAAGGAGAGGATGTAATTAGAGAGCAATGGAGGAGTTTTTTCGGTTTAGGTTATGTATTGGTAGATGACTCGGGTGGCTATATATAAGAAATAGTGATGTCAAAAAAGTATCGGTATCGATAAGTATCGATACCATGTGTCGATACTTATCGGCTTTTATCGATATTTTAATTTTCGATACTTATCGATAGTATCGAATCGGTCATTTTCACTGAGGCCATTTGTTAATCAATACCACCAATTAGGATGGTAAACCTTCTCTGAGCGAAATTTTGATTCTTGATTCTGTTTTTAAAATACTTGTTGCATTGTTGTTTAGTATCGATACCTCCCCGCAATTCAAATTCATTTAAATTTTGCCACTTTTTAATAAAAACTTAGTTTAGCCTTAATTTACTCAATCAGTAAGTTTACCATTATTAATTTTATTACTTAGAAATTACCGCGATGTTTTTCATTCTCCAAATGTGATAATATCAAAAAAAATGGGGTCGATAATATACTGGAAGATTACTGTAACGAGTAAAAAATAATTTTAAAATACATTAACAGATGGCGCCAAAGTGTATTTTTGATACCAATAAGTATCGATACTTTTCTTCGATACTTGGGTATCAAAAGTATCGGAGTATCGAGGTCGACACCGAAGTCCACCACCAGTGAGCCCGACACCAGCTGCCGCCACCAAAGAGTCCGCCATCACAGACAGTCCACACCGCTACCGGCCGTTGTCACCGGCGAGACCCACATCAACCTGCCTGCCCCGCCGACCAGTACGAACCGATCGTCTCCAGCTGCCGCCTCCGCCTGGATCTCCTCGTTACCTCAATCTTATTCATTTTATATTTCATTTCATGTATTGTGGTACAATAAAATTCCCACACTATGAAGGTGCATCAGATGTTATAGACGCTAAGCTACTAAAACCTGATCATTTGAAGAATAATGCCGCAGATGATGACATCCAGAAAATTGATCCTGCCTCGACCACTGTTAAGGCGCGACTGTGCTTCGTTCATTCATTGTTTGCAGACTTAAGCACTATGCACCAGACCACTAGAGTATAATGCACGTAATACTACAATGTTACAATAAGAAAAAGAATGAATATTCGACTCTGGTTAATAATTTTATTTTACAGTTAGAAATATTTTCTATTTCTCTTGCTTGACTTTCTGCTTTCCCATTAGCTACTCCAAGCAAGTTAACTTTTATTCAAAATTCTCGATCACGACAACATATCAGAAAATATACACTATAGATAAATTGAAAATTTATAGTCACGCAGATTTTGGAGATGCCAATCAACAGGACGCTCCACTTCACTAGTTTTGACAATATATATGGTGCAATTTCCTAGTCCAGTCAACGACTGAGTACTGTTGCTACGTCTACAAGAGCTAATGGAGGCTAATGGGGAAGCAATATGGGTACAACGATTTTTTCAAGTATTATTGATTTGAAGGAAATACCTGGTTAGTTATGTTGATAATACCCTTTACAGGTAGCTGCTGTAAAATTATTCCAAAATCCAGAATTTCACAAGAGAACTAAACACATAGATATCAAGCACTTGTTTTATCAAGGAATCAAACAATAAAAAAAACTCTTTCAGTTATAACATCGTCATCTACTGTTTGTTTTTTGAAAATTGCATCAGATATTTTTAAGAAGTGTTTTCGCAGATGCGCAAACAAGGAAGCCTTGATACGCTGCTTAATAGTGTATTGTGCATACATATATTTTAACAGACATTAGTGAACAATGGGCAGTGTAATATTAATTTGGAAATTTTAGATGTAGTATCTAATATTGTAATATATTCTATTTGCGAATGTTTATGAATATGCCATGATGTCGCGGCAATTAGCCAAGAGGTCACATCACACAAGAGGTTCAACGTGTGTCGACTTAGATATTGTCGTTGCTCAGTGCAAGAACTTGTGCACCTGGACCTGCACATCAGAGTACGCACATGGAGCATATACAAGCTTAAATATATATATTTTTTAGTGAAATATTTTTTTTAACCCAGATAGGTGTATATATTAGTGAATATAGCTATATAAGTATCCTGACAGTCAACAATATCATACTAACTCTAAAATTAGAACTCAAAAAAAATTAAAAAGTATTAACTTATTATTTAACGTTTGACTATTTGACTATTACGTAATGATCACACTTTTCTCAATTTATCTTTTAAGATCACTTTTCTATTATGTTTCTATTGCATGTTTGTTATTTGTGCCACCATAGATATTAAAATGCGATATTTTTATATGAAACTGGATGTAGTCATGGGTGGACGGCGCCCGAAGAAAAATCAAGTTATTTCATGGGTCAAAAGTTATAAAAATTCCACGCGTATGTAGACATTTCTCTTTCGACAAGTGTGCGCGCGCGACTGAAGTCCCGCACTCGGGTGATACACCGAACATTACATGCGTAATATATTTAAAGCTACAAGTCGATTTTTCATAAATGCAAGCCGAGATATATCAAAGGCGCGCGCGCATATATTTATTATATTCGTCTAAAAAATGTTTCTCTTGCATCGCGTCGGATTGCGCAGCGTTTTAAATCAACTCCCGGCGGTGAAAACTAAAAAAAAAAGAAAATATATCTTCTTAATATATGGATGGAAATTCTATATTTCGATATTTCGTTTCTGAATTGAATTGCAGTTAATGTTATTTTTATTGGAATTACGTTATTTCCAGTGTATGTATACATAGATTTTAATTGAATTTCTATTAATAATTTTAATGATAACTGGTGGTTATTCATTTAATTTTACAGGCAAATAATGTCATAAAAATGTGCGATTTCTTCGGGATTTTTGGTATTAGGGAACAAGAGGATGATAAACTTCCCGCGAAGCACTCCGACGTCTTTCACAACCTACCCCGACCACCAGCGCCAGCCATTCGCCGCCGCCTGCTGTCTCCCTGGATATCCACGCTATTATCTTTCATTTTTGTATCTTTTGTTTCATGTAATATGGTACAATAAAAGCACATAGTAAATACGCCTCTCCTAGGTTTAACTAAGAATTTGGTCTCGAGCCACCACTCTTGGCTGAAACAACGCCGAGTAAAGTTGGCCCCCTCGCGTCATATTTGCATTAATTTTTAAATTTGAATTCATTCCGAAATATCAATTATTTTAACTGACACACATGATTTGGCCTTACACCCTCAATCAAATACAATACACTTTTCTTGTGCCCAAAGATTTCCGACGATCTAAACCAGGTAAAAAATACTTTAAAAGTGTGTGCGTCTCGGGATTCGCGACTGAAGTGAAAATATTAAGTAATCTATGCTGGTCTATTAATTGTTCAATAATTTAAACATGGGTAATAGTTAGCTTATTAGTTGAATTTTTGGATAAAGACAAGTTGACTCGATAATATCCAAGAACGTTTTAAGGCTATTTCACATTATAATCAACGAAGGCGGCGCGAAATTCTGCTGCCCGTGCAGCATAATCAGGTTTTATAGATTTCGCAGATATTATGTATTTTTATCTGTAAAATCACACAAATTATTGTCAGTCCTTTCCGGGAACCGTTGCAAGCGAATCGCCCAACCTTCGTTCGCGTTTTTATCGCGAAGTCAAGAGTTCGCGGACGGGGCCGCAGCTGCTTGTTGAGTGGGAGACCAAGTTGTCACCCATCCAACACCTAGCTACGTCCGACGTTGCGTAATTGCAGTGATCTAACTGGGCTCCACAACGCGGCAAGCCACCGCTATCTGCGAAGATATAAATCAAATTCAATACAAATATTGTTAAATGTAATTTAAACGTGATTAATTTACGACAGCAATGAATAAACTTGTAGAGTTAGAACATTAAAGAGCCCGAAAAGTAAGAGATATGTGAAATATCTCCCGAGAAATGTACGTCGAAAAACGATTAAATGTTATAAACGTTTATAGCTACGCACTTTACTCGGATCAATCGTGCATTTTTTACAGTTTTCACCTCTTATCGGATCGGCTCTTATCGATGGTCCGAATACTTTATACTAGTAGCTGGTAGCGATTGCGCACGGCGTATTTATGTAGTCACAGGATCGTTTCGGGAATTCGGGTGGTGTTGACAAGCGATTTTAATCAGCCGGTCGCTGCGTGTTGTGGAATGAACGATTGCGCCGCTGAAGGTGCTGCGGTGTTCTCTATTCCTCAACGGAATACCAGGAATACCGTTCGGACACATTCCCTGCGTTCAGCGCGAGTAACTTCTTCCAACTTCTGCGCACACAACTCGTTTCGTGGCAATGAAGATTCCCCGCCGTTGTATCCGGCCAAGGACCAACGGACTTGCGCGAGCATATCTTATATTTCGTGCGTTGTAAATCAATCAATGCGCGTTACTGATAGCGCATTTTTTCTTCTTCTTCGCGAGTCGCTCGGTCAGCTTGAGTTATTGCGCCCCCGTTTCGCTGGCGGCATGGTCCCGGCTATTTACATAATGATTCGCGTTCTTTTGTCGTGTTAGCTTTTAATAAAGCGAACAGGCAGTTTTGCTGATGGGTGGTGGTAAAGAGTGTGGTGCAGTTGGCGTGCATACGAGTTTATTTAATTCCACTAGCGACCACTCTTGTCTTCCCTATGCGTTTCTGTGGCGTTATTTATGCACGTGCGTTCGTTGCGGACAACTTGCATTTATTGTGCATCTTAAAAACTGTACTTTATTGGAGTATCATGGAGCAATGCGAGAGCCCTAGTATATTACGATTGGTTTCCACGCGACGTTGACTTTCTTAAGTCTTGTTCATTTTTGATTGCTTACTTTTGTTAGTTCAAGGAGGGTACTTGATCATATTTTTTAAAAATTGTTCCTTTTTTGAAGTTGAATTTATATCTGCTTGCTTGCCTTGGGAAGCCTTGGGAAGCTCAATGCATTACGATTTTTGGCGGCGTATAGCTCTGAATCTAAACAGATTTTAACTTTTCTTAGTTTCAAATATTGGTTTTATTTCAACTGGATATTTTTTCTATTTTTGTTCTTTTTAATTTATGACCTTTAAAATTTCAAATTTTCTTTGCTCATGCGTTGTGTTAGACTCGGTCGTGTATATTGTCGCGAATACAAAAG
This sequence comes from Weissflogia rhopalogaster, assembly GCA_019419845.2. Classification (NCBI taxonomy): domain Eukaryota; kingdom Metazoa; phylum Arthropoda; class Insecta; order Coleoptera; family Staphylinidae; genus Weissflogia; species Weissflogia rhopalogaster. Next base: position 9,374 of record WSZQ02069016.1, read on the forward strand.
TGAGAATTATATTCAGAAACTAACGATCCTACCTCGTCCACAGACAAAGCGTGTCTGAGCTCTGCCCATTCATTATTTGCTGTCTTAAGCATTATGTATTAAGCGCTAGCTAAACCTTGCGCGTGCAATGCGCGTCAATTGTCTCTTATGCATTTGTATACATAACTTTAGAAGGCAAGGAACTTCAATGTTGCAATATGATACAGAAGAAAGATTAGACTATGGCTAGCTATAGATAACTTATTAGAATTGTGCAAACCTAAGCAAAAAAGTCACTATAAAAAGGGGTTCAGCCGACTGATGAAGTTAGTTCACGCGAAGCCGCCGCCAATCTTCTTCTCTTATTCAGTATGCAGTGCCCAAGCCGAAATGTCTAGATGTCTAGAAATGGCTTGGTGAGTTTTTAAACAATTACTTAGATTTTGTACATAGAAATATTTTCTACTTCTCTGCTTTACCTTTCACACTAGTTAAGCTAAGCGACTTCCGACCTTTGACTCAAAATCCTCATACGTGACAATATTGCATTCAGTGCACCTCCCGATATTCATATTTTCAATGATAAGTGCAATCATGAATGTGCAACGAGAGCTTTGATACCATTTTGTTGCATGTCAAGATTTGCAATTCTCAGAGAAGTAAAATACCAGGAACAGCTAGGGACAAATACCATAATCATTATGAACAGGAGGTTGTCATACGGAGGGAAGGGGGAATCCCGATACTAAGTAATACTAAAATTATGATTCCAAACATCGTTTCTATGACTGAATGCATCCATAAACGAAATATCATCACTTTTACAAAACAAGAAACCAAAATTGGTACATGCTACAAGTAGAAATAACAAATTGATTTATGTGTAGAATTGTGTAATAGAAATATGTACACTTTTGATACAGCAATAAAACAGTGAGCAGCCCAATCCACCTGTTGATTTATCACTCGATGTTATGATTGCATTAGGCAAATCATGTCAAAGTTCGTCAGACTCCCCGCGCCGTGAACGTGAATTATTCGGCCGATGTTGCACGTTGCACCACATGAACTCTTCAACCTCAGTTTCGTCGAAGAAGTTGCCGCGCACAGCGAGCGACTTTCATCGGCGGGTCGACGCGCATCAGCGCATATTCAAATTGATTTATTTATCAATCCGATGCGTGCGGCGTCTATATACGATTAACAAACGCGTTGTCAAGCGCATGCTGCCACGAATTCAAATCGGACGATGCCTGCAGTGTGCAAATAATACGCAACGCACTTGAAGATGGTTTATCGGTGCGCGCATTCTGCGATCATAATGAAGCCGGGTATCCACCCGGCATTCGCATCGTAAAAAAAATACGAAAATATTTTATTAACGCGATAAATAAGTTGTGCGCCTTGAAAATTACGATTATTACAAGCAACAACACCGGTAGCTGCGTGCACTCTAATCGTCTGCCTGGCAATTTATATCGACCACTCATTAGGCTTTCATGTTGTAGCTTCGACGAATACGATGCGACGCTCGGATGTTATCGTTTTTTTTTGCGTATAACTTGCTGCTGGATGCTGTAGCACACATCCAATTGGTTGCAATGCGTTTATAGCGTTTAATATATACAAGTCATGCCATGATATGTATGATACCGGTAAGATCATCAAGATAATCGGTTAGTTTTTAATTTTTGATTTCAATATTTCTATTGGAGGTTCGTTCAGTGATATTATAATTGTGTGTTTGTAATTATTCCGTAGTAACAATTTGCTCATAATCAGAATTACAGAAAGCCGAAATAAATTATGTGGAAGTTTGTACAATAAATACTTTATAAAACAAAATACCTTATTTTTCTGACCAGTGTTCAGACACGCACATATTTACCTCAAACGGCGGACAAAAATTCACGTAAATATGATTCATAATCTTCGCTTTAATGACACCACTGACAATTACTAAGAACTTTCTGGGGTGCGGGAACGCAGAAGAAAGAGATTACCCAAATAGGCAATCTTACAAATACCAAAATGATGTTGATTCTATTCTTATGCAGCGTGTATCTGAAGTCGGCAACCTTTGCTTGGCTGTGAATATAATGGAATGCTTGAATCATCGATATTTTCAGTTTGAAACACTCTTAAGGAGGAGGGGTATTCATTTAGGACTTCACATTCATCTAGTTTGGATGCCCCCTCCCCACCGGTTTATGCAAATAAGTTCGTTTTTTATTTAAAGAAATGGTGACCCAAAGGTCATTGGTTGCTGATTTTTGGTATATATCCTTCTCACACGGCCAGGGTAAAAAGAGTTACTTATAGTAACCTAGGATAAACTTACACGCCTAAACCTAGAGTGAACGACAATAAACCTCATAGAAGACCTCTATACTCAAAATAGCATGAATATAAGAACAAAGCAGGGGACGAATGATTTTATAAAAGTGTAAAGTAAGCCCATCTCTATTTAACTTGATCCTGGATGAAAGGTTACAAGATGAGATCAACAGAAACGAACACACTGTGCTACGCATCTGACACGCTCTTGATGGCGGATGATGACCTACAAAGCTTCTTGCAAACTTTTATAACGACCACTGAAAGATACAATAGGGAAATATCCATATGCTGCAAGTTACAATCGAAGAACAAAATTATAGAACAAGTAAACACCTACACATATTTAGGCGTTGTAGTAACCAAGGCCACGATGCGATTAGCAGCCATAAACAATGTAATATGGAAAATCGAATATCTCAGCACCAAAACAAAATCCCGCATTTACAAAACCTGCATTCGCCTGATCCTCACGTATGCTAACGAGGCAAGGGTTGAAACATCAAAAAGCTAACAAGCACTGAGAACCGCAGAAATGAAAATCCTTAGGCGTATAAAAAGGGTGACTATACGGGTTCGAATACAAAGCAACACCATAAGGCATGAACTGGACGTAGAAGACATAGTCAAGTCACAGAAGAAGACAATGGAACGATCACGTCTACAGAATGGCAAACAACAGGCTGCCAAATGGGCAAAAACCAATAGTCCCACAACCAAAAGACCGGTAGGAAAAGGTGGATAGAATCATGGAAGTCAACGTCGATAGAAGCATAAAGCACCACAAACAGGCATGAAAAGGAAGAGGAGGAGGAGGCTGTGTTGAGTTGATTGCTAAGGGTGTACGGCGCTTGCGACGCCCATTAACTTAAGGTTGTTGGCACTGTTACGTGATGTATTTGGGAAGTGCGCTCGATGGTATTGGAAGAAGGAAAGGGGAGGGGAGGCTGCACGACTATAAAAAACGTGAAACGTGAAAGGAGTGCCCTCGGCCTATTTCTCTCCTTAGGTGAGTTTGTCAAGTTTTTGTTAAGTAATTTGTGTTTTTTGTCAATTTGTTCTAATAAAGACGATATGATGTTCGACATTGTACCTTGTGAATTGAGACGTTGGAGTGAATCTTAACACATATTGGGTTAACTCAAGGAACTACCCGCGGGAAATAAAATCTTATTATTAAAAACTGTGACTACCGCATAACAGGCTATAAAATAGCCTGCCTGGTCAGCCTAATGGTAAAGTGTCTGCTTGCAACATAGGAAGAGGGTCAGAGTGCGTGGACCACTCCGGGGTGAATTATTTTAAATAATTTACTTTAAAATAATACCCCCACACTAACAACGCACACTATCACTCAAACTAAAGCTTCTCATAACAAATTCACACTAGACTTATAAGTCAGCAATATTCAAGCTATCATATTCTACAAGCACACACAAAAAATAACAACAGAAAAACAACACTCCAACATCAACTGTAATTATCAAAAGCTAACTATTTTTGGCTTGCCTAGTTGTCAGAATTTTTAGGCAACTTCTATCTATTCTTTTAACCTCTTTAACAGAGGCAATGGTGATCCTCTACCATGACCATAGACCTTATAACGCGAGGAATTCCAAAGGTACACAGCAAAACACTCACCAATATCCTTTCACCGTCTTTACCGAACAAAGTATAATATTTTAATATAATGTATATGCCAAAGAAGTCATATGCCTATCACATGCCTTATCGTCTTCTTTTATAAAAATATTAAATTAATGTATATGCATTCAACCTTGCATATTTCATAGTTTCTGAAAATATTAATGTTAATATGCAACAGTAAATATTCAAATCAATTTTATGTAACGTATTATGAAAAATCGCCTCGATCGCGGAAGAATTCCGCGGAACCAATCGATGCTGCTTATCAATAATAGATCTTTTCGAAATCGTTACCGCGTTGCATCACATGCTAATAGGATGCGGCGCGTCTTGGCCTGCCGATAGCAAAACACCTGTGCAGCCTTGCGCCGCGGATGCGAGGATGGCCACCAGCTTGCAGCGAAATCGTCCACGCGCGTTAATGCACATCGGCGGACATGCTCGCGTGTGACGCTCGACGATGCTCTTCGACGGAGAAGACCCCCCAGGAACCACGCCGCGGCGGGCTCCTGCTGGACGAGCGTTGCACCTTTTAGCCACCATCCGGCTAGCGACCGAGCGAGTTGATAACATCGCCGAACTCATCTCAATAGCCGCACTTTTCAATCGTCGCGTTTGCTACATAATAATATTAATAACAATAACCGCGACCAAGAATTATTGAATAATCGATGCGCTACGGAATTTTTAGATTTTAATTGAATTTTTTTCAGGATTTTATTTTATTTTTTGAAAATATATGTTTTTGGGCTCATACGGGGAGTTCCTCAACTGTCCGTGTCAGATTTGGATAAAACATTTTTGAACATATAATTAATAACACCTGTTTCTAACGCCTTCCGAGTCAAATTCTTCATATGTCTCTACATTCCTATTCTCTTTCCTTTATTCCATCTTTCATCTTGTTCGTGGTCGACGTCTTTTTTCTTTTCCTTTGTGGAATCAATCCAGTTAGTGATGAGTTTGGGTAACCTGGATACCTTCATCCTCTCCACATGTGTATGCGAAGTAAGTTGTTGATTGCCTACGGAGTCGTTAATAGTATAGTATGATTTCATTGTGGCCCTGATGTCCTCATTGTGTATGGGCTCAATTCGCGATCTGCGTACCGATCGTCGTAGAATATTAATTTCGTTTGGAATTATAATCCATGTTTCTATCCCATATGTTGTAAATCATCTGCTTCCGTATTTTTGTTACTTTTTTCTGACCATCAAATGGAATTTAAGATGTCCTAAACACAGAATAACTCAAGCCCAGAAGGTGTCCTTGGCTTGAGTTATTCTGTATCGTATGTTCAATGTGTCGCTGGTATCATCCGATATATTATTGCGAAAGTATGTATATTGGTGACATTGTTCGATTGATTCACCAGTGTTTGGTTGTAATTCTCCTGGCTCTCTATCTACACACATGTACTTTGTCTGTTGAATGTTCATATAAAAACCCCATTTCCTATGCTCTCTAAGTTTTCGGGTCATGTATTCAGCATCTCGGCTTTGTGCAATAACTACTTGATCATCTGCAAATTGCAGGGTCTATAATGTTCTATCAGACATTTCTGCTCTCATATGGTTGCATGTAATAATAATAATATATTTATTGAAAAATAGCAAAATGCTATGGACTACATAGTCTTTCGGCCCATGAAATAAATAATATGATTTATAAAGATGTATATCAGAAAAATGTAGAAATGAATGAAAAAAATAATAATTACAATATGTTTTGAATTAGTTCTTCATACAGAAACAATTGATTATCTGTTTGAATAAGTCGTTGAAACTGGTGTAGAGAGGTGGTTTTATGTACCAATTTAATAGAAAGAGATTTCTGACGATCTAGAATTGGTATTATTCAGGTTGGATGGATTGTGAAATACATTATTGAGGTGTCTGAGACGTGTGATAGTAGGTTAGGCGGTCCTTTCTCCGATTTGCAGATATTCCTTCGTTCTTGCGTTTGTAAAAGGTAGAGAGCAGCAGCATAATCAAGAACTGGATGACATATTAATTTATAAACTTTAATTCGGTTGTCCTAATTAAGTCCAGAATTTTGGTTGGAGAGGCTTGAAAAGAACTTCGATCTTTTGTGTTCAGCTTGCTATCAATTATAACACCCAAATATTTGACATTGCTCCTTGGCTGCCACTGTCCATGAGGTCCCGGGTTAGATTCTCGGCGGGGATGCATATTAAAGCGAATTCTTCTTCTTATCAATAATGTTAGCCTCTAATATGTCTAATTAAATTGAAAAAGAATTGAATAGAGCTAATGACCATAGCAGTCGATGCTCGGTAAAATCAAACAAAAAAATAGTTAGAGTGGGTGACTGATCTGATAAATGATTATTGAATATAATAAATTGTGTTTATTTTTTGCATCTATTTCGATTCGCCACTTTCCAAATCAAACCAACACTTTTTGAAGGAGCTCCTGTATAACCGAAATTGCTTTAGGCGACTAGTAGCATGTGTGATGAGAGCAGTATCATCCGCAAATTGAAGAATATATTTGCTAAGATTATAAACGTTGATGCGTAAATTGCAAGAAAAAAATACATAAAGAAGGTGAGATAAAGAGGAGCCTTGAGGAACACCTTAGCTTAGTGAGATCGAGCTAAATAGGCTATTGCCTACTTTCACCCGCAACGTGCGTGAGTCCAAAAAGGACTTGTTAATTAAAATGAGGTACAAAGGACAATTGGTGCTACGGAGATGATGGAGAATGCCTAGATGCCATTGATCCATGAAAACTGCACAAGAATGGTGCTTCTGCTTCTGATTGCTGCATGTATATTCTGAATGTATGTTTTAATTAGGATAGGAGCTAGACATCAGCCTTGCCGGAGTCATTTTGACTTGTATATTTATTCCTATAGCTGATCATTATCTTTCTCCTAGCATGTGCAGTTCTCGTATAGATTACCTTTTGAGAGGGGGATGCGCACAAATTTGTGACGCACATGGTCCTTCTTCCTTCCCGAATGGCACAAAGATTTCAGTTCGCTCGAATGTTTTGAATTAGGTTGACACAACCACGGGTTTTACTACTTCTTGTCACCATTTTTACATCATGTGTTCACTACGACGTTGACAACTATCAGGTCGGATCTTTCTTTTTTTACTCATGTTAATGTTATTTTCTTGGTGTGTCAATGATGATTAACTAACGCTTTCGAGCTGCTAGTTCGCACTGAGCCTATTCAAACATCTTCGTTGAACCCTTTTATGACGAAGACATGGTCATTGCAGGATCTGCTCTAAAGGCCGCTTGTTCTTCTAGTTCTTTGTCTTTAAACTCTTCCATGATGATGTTCTTGAGAATCTTCCCGTACAATCTACTCAGTGTATAGATCACCGTAAGTCCTTTAAAACTATCATAGAGTTTCCTTTTGCCTTTTTGCACGTAGGTATGATGTGGTCGAGTTTCAACTCTGGTGGAACGGGTTCTTCATTTACATATTTAGAACGGGGATGTCACTGGGCACAGGTGCTGTTTGCTTTCATACTCATTACTGCCCGTTTTTCCTGTTCCGAGGTAATGGCAATTTCCTCTAGAGATGTTGGGTTCAGATATTCGGCGCTCATATTGTTATACTTACATTTGCTATAGTACATTTTTTCTTTATATTGGGTTTTGAGCGCTTTGAGTAATTTCCATAGTTGTGTACATTTTTTCCCTACTATGTACGTATCTATTTCCGCGCACTTTTTGTCCCATTTTTCCTTCGTTTTGGATTTCACCATTTTACGAACATGTTTATGTTGCCGTATGTTTCGAACATATATTGAAATAATTTTAAAAAAATGAGATTGGGCAAAACTTTAACCAACAACCATACGGCCAATAGGCTAACGCGTTAACAACTGCGCCACGATGCTGATATACATATGTTTGCTCTTAAAGCAATTTATACTTTAAACAATTT